>JAUYWH010000002.1:4178725-4232312 GCA_034779795.1 Ctenopoma multispine
TGTCTGCTCCGTGCTGTAACTTGATGTTTTCTGTCTGCTCCGTGCTGTAACTTGATGTTTTCTGTCTGCTCCGTGCTGTAACTTGATGTTTTCTGTCTGCTCCGTGCTCTGTTTGCTTTGACTTTACGAGCTGCAGTGTTTACACGCAGGGAAGTTGACGAGCAACCGCGCAACAAGTGGTCGACATCAAGAAAACCCACCAAGATAAACTCTGTGTGTTCATCGATATAGATAAGAAACAGTAGTGACCTGTTGTGCAAGTTCACCTAGTGATCTCATGATAGGTTACTTAAGCTGAGGACCATTATAATATTTGTATCCATATAGGAAATTAAAATGCCTGTGATGCAAAAAATGGTTATAGTCATGTTATACAATATTGAGGAAATCTGTTGTCTTTATAGTGTTATGCACATTTGCAGTCCCACTTCCTCAGTCTCCATCTCGCCGTAACACTGCATTTGTCAATATGTAAAGCTGCTTATCTGTGTAGTTCTGTTTGTCATCAACTTGCAATATGACTTGGCTAAAACGCATCTGAGCTGCTGTCTGTTCAGCTGGCTGCTCGAGATGCTGCAGTCACTCAACAAGTTTACTTTTTTCTTCAGTGTCCCACAGATTCCCTAAATCCTAATTTAGCTGTCCCCAAACTGTGAATCTGTAAACCAAATGTTCCAGATTCATGTTTCCACCGACACGTCTTTGCTGTAGATTACTGCCGCTGGCTTTGCTCGTTTCCTGCTGTAGGTCTCTGATTAATTGTGCACTGTGTGCATCTCCATGTTTGTGACATAGTTAGACCTCAGTGCTCACACTGACAGGTTTGGTAGTTTTAATTTCATTGGAGCAGTCTACCTTTGCAGACTAATCACTTTCCATGATTGAATGTAATAAACTATATATTATGGCACCTTTTTTCCCCACAACTGTCTTTTGGGTCTCAGGTGGAGTTTTTACTGTCTTCAGGACAACGGGACATCCTTAATTTAGTTTCTTGCACTTTCCTATCAAACCTTATTTTCTTTATCTTGACCATGTGATTGTCTTTCTAGGATCCAGCAGGCATCTTTGAGTTGGTGGAGGTGGTTGGAAATGGAACTTACGGTCAGGTGTACAAGGTGAGTACTTTTATCCCACAATGCTTTTCTGTCCACTTTTCCATTTCATGACATGTTTGTCGCGTGCATGGGGACACGCAGCAATGGCTGCTGTAAATATATATGATAGTATGTACAGAGGTGGTGACAGTAAACTAGGTCAACCAACGTTGCTGTGCACATAGTATTTAGTATCTAATGCGTCACTTCTCATAAAAGTCACTATAACTACTTCCAGTTAGTTAGGAGGAAAACTATGAAATTCTCACTTGAGTGAAATATCCTGTATATCTCAAAAACAGAGCTCACACACACACACAGGCAGAGCAGCATCTGCAGCATCTTTAAAGGTCCCTGGGTGGGGCTCACTTCCTTATCGCAATATCTGTTTGCAAATGTGTGTGAGTGGTTTGTGGTTACAGAAGGTGTTTAGTCTTATTTAGACTGGTGCAGCTGTTTATGCCGCACGTTCCCATGCTCTACTGCTCAGCTTCAAAAACACGATCCTCATGGGTTTTGTTAGGTATACATTGTTTTGTGACTGATCAGTGTAGCACAAATATATGTATATATATATATATGTATATATATATATATATATATATATATATATATATATGATATCATATAAATTAAGATGAAGGTCAAAAGTTTAGGGTTAAGGAATGAATGAGGTCTCTGGATCGTTCTCAGAAGTGTGTGTAAATTTGTGTGAAACAGAGGATGAGTGTTTGCCACCATTACCACTTGATTTCCTGAAAGAGGAAATGGTGCAAGAGATGCATTGGATAGCAAGTCATGTGTCGGCCTTTGCACAGGGTGCTTTTACACAAGGCTAATAAAAATCCCAAATTTCATTTTGTGACATCCATTGATGCTTCATTTAGGGCAAACCTCCACGTACCAATGAATAGAGATCAGCTTCATTCAGGGTGACGCACAGAATGACTCAGAGGTCAAGGACGCACAAACAGAAGTGACGGAGACCAACTAACCTCATTTTGATAACTGTGTTTTCTGAAGAAGCTGAACGTGAGAGGAGTTTTGTTTAGTGAAACTCCCCACAATAATAAACATTTTTCACAGTACTAACTGGCCTCTCAGATCCTCTTAGCGTCACTATTTAAAAGCAGCATCAGGTATCAGGCAGTAGTTATGTTGTTACCTTTTTAACGACTCTTTCTGAGTGTGAACAAGCACGTGTGTTTTCAGCAACAAAGCTGGTCCCCTCATGGGAAAACAGGACAGGAACGTAGCTTATAGAGAGAGCTATGACTTCCCCTCACACACACACACAAACCCTAGAGAAAATACTTTTTCTGTGGATTTGACGTGAGCGCTGAAGATGCTGACAAGGAATCTGGGGTTTTCCTGTGTTTATTTAACTGGGTGCTGCAGTTTAACTGCATTTCATTTTTAGCATTTATGAAAACACAGCCCAGTCACCCAGATTTGACCATTAAGTACATTAATAAATTCAAGTTACAAAGTAAGAGTGCAACACAGGACAGCCAGGACCACTGCAATAGAAAATGGGATTGTCACGTCCACTGAAGTGGAAAGAGAAGTAGTGGGGTGGGTTAGAAAACATGGTGGACTGCTGAAATCTTTCTGTGTTACAACAATTCTCATGAGTGGCATGGAAAACATCTCACAAACGGGCTGGAATTTTTTGTTTTTTCATTATGAGTCTGAGAAAGAGGGGAAACAATCAGAGGAACTGCACTAACATTGGGCACAGGCTATACAAAAGTTTGGAATGTCTTGAAAAAGAAATAAACCACTGGTGTAACGAGCAGCGTGCATACAATGTGTTGGCCGAGGAAACCAACAACATCTGATGACAGAAGCAGTGTCAGAGCTGTGAGGAACAAAACAAACACAAGTCAGTGACATCACCGACAACCTCAGCAGAGCAGAGGTGAAGCATCATAATTCACCACAGACTTTTCAACAACATAGAGCTTCTGTTACATTTGTAGTGCAAAGCTTGTCTCTGTAAATGAGGACAGAGGGAAGGTTAGGCAGAGAGATGATGCAGGAGCTGTTCCGACAGTGTTTACATGCAGTTTGTTGTAGTCTGCTGTAAACTACGCTAGTCCACTGCATTGCTGCTTGGTGAAATGGTCTGTAGTCCAACTCAGGCTATGTTACCAATTAGTTGTGCTCTAAATTGGAGCTTTACAGCACATATTAACTGTCTGTTAGTTGTCTGACACCAGTCAATCAAACACTACTGTAGTGAGCCACGTTAGCCTCATTTTCATTTTAATTCAGTGGAACAGCCTCTGGGTCAGCAGCCAGGAGTTTTCGACATGCTAAGGCAGACATAATTAGAAGTGATGGAGAATCAGATACGCAGCACTGAGGGCTGGTGAAGACAATCAGGGCTTTTCATCCAAACTGGCCTAGGGACCGAAAGGTCGGGAACTCTCCAGGAACTTAAAGACCCTTCAGTGCATTATGAACTGTGATAAATAGAGGAATTAGAGCGATAACAGAGATTAAAGCGAGACTGTGTTGATTACTGAGACATAATTTCAAGAGTCATCACTGTTGTATGCGAGTGATGTTTGAATGAGTCTTGGAAAAGAGAAATGCTGACTGTAACTCTTGTTATTTGTCTTATAATCATACCAGCCCACTTCCTTAACTTTGTAGATGCTGGCTGTGTAAATGTCAACAACATAAATAAACTAGACATCTAGTTTTCTTTCAATGCAATGTGGATAAATGCCACAGAAAGTGGACAGTTTATGTACTTGTAAGACTTGTATTTAGTCGGTAAGTGGCCAGACTACACCCTCATAGTTCATAGAAGGTTGGAGAGCAGTTAATTGGCAGAAAAGAGCCCTTAATGGATAGCAACTAAAACCAATGTTTTTTTATGTTTTTCCTTCTTGTATGAAGACAGGTAAAGTTCTTTAGTCCCTCAAAAGGTTCCTGGAAAAGTGCCTGCAGTCAAAAAGAGAAGTGGTGCGGTCTAACACAGGCACCCTTATTATTACTTTTCTCCAGTCCCTAACTCAACTCAAATGAGGATTTTCCTTTTTGTATCACGGCATCCATTCACATAGTTGACCGCTTTGTTTTTGGACAAAGGGCAAAGGACAAAATCATTTGTAATCAACCGATGTAGAACATTACTATTAAAGGATGTATTATATGCAGTAGCCAGTAGTCACATGTCAGTAGTATGCCTATAGCTTTGTGGCCCCAGGACAAAGAAATCAGTGCAGAGAGGCAAAAGTCTTGACTTCATAGAAAATGTGAGGAAACATGAGTGGTTAACTGATGGTTTTCACTGTGTAACGGTTGCCACATTCAAAGAAAGCACTAAAGGTGTTTCTGTAGAGCTAAAGAGGAAGAAGTGACTTATGGTTACTGAACAGGACAGTAGGTGACACAGTGTAGGAGTTTCAGCTGTTAAACCCAACATAAAGTCAGTGAGTCGCTGTGCATCAGCATGAGATTCTCTCTGTGCATGCTTTTCTCACTCACCGTTTAGTCATCATTCTCACACACAAACACACAGGGCGTTTCCCTGTTTGCAAAAGGAACTTCCCTTCTCTGCAAGCCACTGCTGTAGAGGCCTCTGTGTGTGTGTGTGTGTGTGTGTGTGTGTATTACAGTGTAAAAAAAGTCAAGCTCCACTGAAGATAAGTGTTACTATTACTGCTGATGCAACACAGTTCTGGTGAAGCTTGTGTCTACAGTGAAATCAATCATTAGTTTTGTTATGACTAAATTAAATCAGCAGATTTCTTTTTTTCTTTGTGTGTCCAGGAATTGTTTGTGTGTCTCTTATCTTCGTGGCTACAACATATTCACAGCATATATAGGATAACAAACACAACTTTAACATTTTTTCTTTTTCTTTTCTATTTTCAAATCAAGTATAAAATGGGAAAGTCATCCGTACTTGCTCTCGAACATTGCTTCCACAGCTGATGTGTCTCAACAACTTAGTGCCACCATGTTGAAACACAAGGCGCTTCATACAACCATCAAGCGTCTGGATACAGTACAACTCCCACTGTGAATCACTTACACTTCCTCAAATCTATGTCGTTTCAATTCTGTCATTTCCCTTTCTGCTGTCCAGACATCTCTGTTCCTGTCTTAATGATGTCAACTGATCTTACAAACAAAATGTATATTTTCATCAACTGCTAAACTCTGTTGCAGCCAAACAAAGCTCTTTATTCAGCGATCGCTCAACATCTGCTGCATAGCAAAACAAGCTGGATGAATTAGATTTCGAAAACCTAAGATAAACTGCGTTTTTTTGTGTGTGTAAAAGGTGTTGCCTTCAGAATGTGCAAATGTGCTGTCCTGTATAAAACCTAAATAACAGTTTCAGAGTGAAGCTTAAAAAGCTCTGTTTTTTAGTGGGTGGTAGTTTGAGTGGAGAGAAAACACAAGAGACACAGCGAGAGAGAAATAGGAAACATCCTCCAACGGAGCTGCTGCATTTCTGCTTGTTAGAGGTAAAAAGGAAAAAGGGGGAAGAGAGACAAAGGAGAAAAAAAGTAAGAGGAAGAGAGAGAGGAAAGTTAGAGAGTGAGTGAGGGCAGTGGGAGGAAAGCATAGGTGAAAGGCAGAGAGACAGAGAGGGAGGAAGGAAGGAAGAGGGAGAAAGAGATGGAAAGTAGAGGGAGAAAAGGAAACCCTGTTTAGCTGCCCTCCCACCCCCCATGAGGATTGTAGCTATGGTTCATGCTGAGTGTGTGTGTGTGAGAGAGAGAGAGAGAGAGAGAGCACTGAGAGCAGTGAGAAAATGAGAAAGCTCAGTAGTAGCATCAGATTTGTTTGTCTTTCTCCTCTCTGTCCTAACTGTACTTTCAAAATGCCACAATTGTAATTAAAGGTACAGCAGAGGTTCACCGTTACAGTCCTGTGAAGGCGGGGAAAATGCAACACTCAGTATTCCCTATGGGATTCCCAGAATGCAGCCTGATTGCGTCTCTTCATTAGATCCGCCTGCCTTATTAAATGTCATTGCTACTCAGACTTCACACACACGTTTGTAACCCTGCACTTTTTATTACAATCTGTGGTCTCTAAGCTCAAGGCCATTTTACAATATTTCTGTGGCAACAATTTAACTTACAAGATGACAACAGTTCTTTTGGCCTCAGGTCACATTAGCATACGGACGAGCAGGACCAGTGATCAGAAATAATAAGCCTAAACATTAAGAAAACCTGAAGTAATCGATTAGTCAGAAACTAGAATATGAGTGGGATATCACAGCAGGATCAGTAGCAGTTTGTCTTGGTACTTTTTGGCTTATCCTTCTGCTGTGCTTATTGTCTTTGTCTTTGCCCACTTTAAGGCACATATGGAAACGCATGATCATGCAGCTACGTTGTTGTTATCACTATAAGAGAAATTCTTCTCATATATCTCACGATATGTCACGGACGATGCGGCTCAGCCCCACTGATTAAGAAAATAGTTTCTCCGTGAGATGCTCTAATACACACATCTTTGTTGTAGTGTGGCCGTTTCTTTCTGTTCCTCTCAGTGAGGGAGTGAGTTACCACTCAGCTTTTGCAGCATTATATTCGGTATAATGGAAACCAGTCCTGTCCTTTTGCCCCTGTAGTGCCAGCTAGTGAAGCGTCCATCTGAACGGAATAGAAAGAAAATGTGTTGTTTGCTCTTTGCAAAATGTCAAACGCACAGATGTCAACATGCAGCATTTCCCACATGCTGTTAAGACGCGAGCTGATCGGTGATGTGCCTGCGTGTTTAAATGATGCCCGTTGTTTAGAAGTAGCCTGGAGCAGAGTGTCTCACAGTTTGTCTCAGTTTGTAAATTGCGGTGGCAGCAGAGCCAGCAGACACCGTTGCGTCTGATGGGACAGGAAAGCCAGGAAGGAAGTTTGCTTATTTATCACAGTCAGGCCAGTGGCTGCTTACAATTCTTTGCAATTATGAACAATGTCCTCTACTGGGGGACAGATTTAGGGCCAGAATGAATACAGGGTCAGTGAGTCTGTTTCACGGCTGCTGGTTCAGCAACATTTTCAGTAAACATTGTTGTGAAGCAGGTCATAGCGCTCCACTAAAACATTCACCAGCGTGACAAACAAAACACACAGTACACACTAATTTATAAATGCAGCAGCAGCTATTGTGTCCACTTACAGACATTCTACATCTGGTGGACTTTGAACATGATCTGTACCGGCTGGTGTGTTGTTATGACCATAGTTAGCTTCACGTATGTAGCTACCTGAGTTTGCTGTGTTTTTCAGGTCAGTTAGCCACACAGTCTTTTCAATTGCTCCAGTGATGTTACAGTGATGTCAATCACTCCCAGCATTCAATTTTTCCACCACAACATTAAAACCACGAGGTGGACTTAATGTTGTGGCTGATCTGTCGCGCGGCTGGTTGGCACTGAACATGAACAACATAGATCTGTATGCAGGTGTAATTGCGGGGAACATATTGTCTGCTGCATTAACCAGTTTGGAATGACTGGTTAATGTCACGTCCATATACAGGTGAATATGTATAGTTTTAACTATTTGATTTGATTATTTGATAATCCTCTTCTTGTTGTTGCTTGTGTGATACGTTCCGTCATTTTCAGGGAATGAAACGTGAACATCTGCCAAACTGGGCCGTACACTCGTGGGATACTGATGCAGCTGTTGTTTAGAATAATTCTGGAGGCTGCAATCATAGTGATTTTGTGTGTGAGATCTTTTCCCTGATAACTATAAAGTGAGTGAGTGACAGTGATTCCAAAATGAAACTATTCACTCAAGACTTTTGTGACTTGGACCCAGAATAGTCTCGCCAACGCACCGAGACGATACAGGGAGGTTTCCACTCTTCACTCTGAAATATCCGCCGGTTTCTGTTGAGATTCTTTTCGCGGAGCTCTCGGACAGAACGGCTATTTTGGTTGTTGTTGAAGTGACAGTCAGACCAAGCAGAGCTGGGTTTGAAAAGCCTGACACGGTCGCACCAACAGAGGCTGGTATTAACCAAAAAATCATTGCTGGGTTTAAATCAATCTAGGAAACGCCTGATGACTTTTGTGGTGTGGAAACAGTGGATTTAGACACGCAGGTTGCAACACCCTGCTATCCTCCATGGGCTGCTCTATGGTGGAGAAATCAGTCCTGCGTAATAGTTCTCTGGAAAGTGAACGGGAGTGTTTCTAAGATTTAGCTGCAAAGAAAACGAACAAAAATAGTTAAATGTTACTTTTTTTTTGTTTATTTTCAAGCTTTCCAATTTTCCGAGCCATCTTTGTCTCAAAGTTTTTCTCTTCACTGAATATTGGCAGACTGATTGAGCTCTGCTCTGTTTCATACACACAGACACGCTGAGAACCCTGTCGTACATCACAGCTTAGAGGCCTTTACAGTAGCTACTCTAGTATCTTGTCAGCTTTTTGACTCATGACAAGGTTTGCAATTTTCCCCTTTTCACCTGACTGCACTTTACAGCTCTGGCCCCAGCTCGCGCCTGCTCTCTCGTCCTCTCTCTCTCATCCTGCCTCCTGTCTTGTTCTTTGTGACAGTGAGAAAATTAAACGATGCAGACGTAGCCGTGGTGTCGGCGAGGATCAAAAATGACATCACAATCCAAGTACTGTCTCAGAAGTTGTATTGTGGCTTGTGTGTTACGCTGTGACTGTGTTGTGGTCTCACCTCTCTCTTTGTGTTTATCCCACCAGGGTCGTCATGTCAAGACAGGCCAACTGGCAGCTATCAAAGTCATGGAAGTCACAGAGGTAACAGCGCACTCTCTTCGTCTCCACCCCTGCTCGCAGCTCATTTGTTCCTCCTCTGTCGCTCATCTTTGCTGAATATTCAAGTGAAGTCATGAAGTCATCTGCTATTTATGAATATGCCAGTATTTCATAAGCGCTCTTGTTCCTCCTGCTCAAAATCTATGTATTGCTTTTTATTTCATTTTATTTATGTACATCAGGTTAATCTACACAGACAATCAGAATAGAGGATGCTTACAGTGAATAAGATTACTATTGAAAATACTGGACATTGGTGGTGCTGGCTTGTTTGAGACCGTCCCGTCTCGTCTCTTTCTCTTGTACTGCAGCTTCTCTTTACGGTGACATTACCCCTACCAAAACACATGACGTGATATTATATGATGGAGGTGTTTTTTTTAACTGTTTGCCTTGGAAATAAGAAAAAAGCACTTGAAGATGTTTGTCCTTGTGAAAAAGGTTTTAAAACTCGTAGTGAGACTAAATGTCTCTCCTCTCCCGGTTCAGTCCTCTCTCCCTTCATGCAGGTAATTGAAGCAAACTATTACAACCCATTTGACAGCTTCTCTTAACCACCTCCCCAAAGCGCAGGCACACAACAAGGATCAAACAGAAATCCACTTTAATATATCTCAAGCCTGACAAAATGAAATTACATGAAATACTCTCTTCTTTCTTACAGTTCTGAGTCCCGCCGATATTTCAGCTTTGACCCAGAAGTAGTCTTTTATTAGATTCCAGGCAAATTTTCTTTGATATTAAATTTCTGTTCACGTTGGAGTTTTGAAGCCACAATCTTCAAAATATATAAAAACTATAACTCCTCACACTGTAAATCAATTTGAGGATGAAAGAAGTCTGTCTGAGGGCGTATTATGAATTTCAGTGGGTTAATCTTTCACATAGATTATTATGAATTAGACCAGCTGAGGTTTGATGTGATTTATAGATGTAGAGCAATAATGGCAGCAGAATGGGCTGAAGTGTGGCCTAATAATAACATGTTGCAGCAGATTGTGAGGCATGCTGGTCCATAGTGCAGAGCAGCATCCTACATTGGTTTTCAACAGTTGTTTAATTTTATATAACAGTAATCTGCACATTAAACAACATTAGTTTCAGCTGTAGTGAAATGGTCACATGCTATATCAAAGTGAGCTGTTTATGTGGAGCAGAGACCGGTCAGATTTTGTCAAAACAAAAAATCCACTTCCTGAGGAGCTGGACACCCTCCTTTCTGTCCTTATGAGACTGCGGATCTTCTCTGTTGCAAACACACTCTGTAGAAGGAAATGCTTGACTATTATCTCCCTTCTCGCACACACACACACACACACACACACACACACACACACACACAGGCTGGCAGGAGGCTTTGTGTCTCAGATGGGGGTGAAAGTTCAACCACTGCCTTGTCATTTTCTCCCCTTCTGTCCCGTGGAGATTTAAAGGAGGTCGGTGACTGTGGAGAAGCCCACTGTCGTTTCCTCTTTGCTGATTAACAGCCACATCTAGCTCCTCCAGCTCCACTCTGCTTCCTCTGCCCAGTCTCTACCTCCACCTCCTCATATTCTATTTTTTAGAAGAGGCCTCATTACAGAAGCACAAGTAAACATATCATATTTCATACATGTATAGCTTTATGTGTTTTT
This sequence comes from Ctenopoma multispine, assembly GCA_034779795.1. Classification (NCBI taxonomy): domain Eukaryota; kingdom Metazoa; phylum Chordata; class Actinopteri; order Anabantiformes; family Anabantidae; genus Ctenopoma; species Ctenopoma multispine. Next base: position 4,189,237 of record JAUYWH010000002.1, read on the forward strand.
CTATGGGAGTGTAACATCTTCTGTTTTCTGAAAAGCTGCCTGAGACAAAGTAAGCTTGAAGAGAAACATCAATCCCATGCATCACCTCATGTTATATCATCTGAATAACCACAGAGCTTGATTTCCATTTGTTGTCGTGTTTTAGGAGGAAGAAGAGGAGATAAAGCTGGAGATCAACATGTTGAAGAGTTACTCCCACCATCGAAACATTGCTACTTATTATGGAGCTTTTATTAAGAAAGGTCCTGCTGGACAGGACCACCAACTCTGGGTGTGTACACCACTTCATCTACTGTCTTATTTATTAATACTGAGCCAGAAAAAAACAAAGAAATGACTCATTTCTATTTAATACCATGCACCTCTGAGGGTTTATGCTGAATGAAGTGATCATATGTTTCTGTCATGTTAAGATCATAACATCATAATATTTATAGTTCTGTTCTGTAGCTCCTGTGTGTGTGTGTGTGTGAATGACATTTGTTCCTTTTTTTCACATCTAGTTGGTGATGGAGTACTGCGGGGCTGGCTCAGTTACAGACTTGGTAAAGAAGACTAAGGGAAACTGTCTTAAAGAGGACTGGATTGCTTACATCTGCCGAGAGGTGCTCAGGGTATGTTGGAAGTAACACAGTCATGGAGAGCACAAGCACTGCTGATACTGATGCTGAATTGTTTAGGCTTATACCTCTGACCTTTGACCTCTCAAACCAGTATTTTTGATAATTGTGACCCAGATATTCACTGAGCTTGTGGGTTCTCTCTGACATTTTTCATGTCTTAAGAGACGATACGTGCACCAGTATAAATATGTGCAATAAGTAAACAGTATTTTAAGCTCTTTCTAACTGAACTGCTCACTGACAGTTGTAGTAAACGTTTGATCTAAGGTTTTCCGCACGCTCACTTGTGTGTCGGTGATTCAAACAGGGAGAGTTTCGTACACATGTAAACTCTGGAATCGCTCCAAGTATCAGAGACAGATTACTGCCTGCCTGTGTAGGAAAGGAAAGTTGTACTTGAAATAACCCCTCTGCCTATGAATGATATAGGGTACGGAAATGTATACTCTGTGGAAATGTGTATCTGATTTTCTGTACCACGCTGACACAAATCATTTTAACCCTGAATCTTCGAATGATTTGCACAAACACACAGGCAAGATACACAAAGAATCACAAGTGAACCTTCTCGTGAGGTGCTGCTGGGGAAGCCTGCTAAAAACACAAACACGTTGCAGCCATCGGAAAAGAAACACGTTGTTACTTTTAGTGTTGGATCCTTTGCCAAAACATCAAAGAGAAGAAGTCAAACTGACACTGATACTTCTTTATGTCCGGGGATCCACATCTCTCTCATGTTTTCCCACTGTGACTGTGAGGGAATAATGCATTTATTTTTTCACTTACATACTTAAAAGGCCAGTTTGAAACACGTCTGTAAGATGTTATGGTTATCATTATGAGAGATCACAAGGTCCTGAGAAAGACTCTGGGATGTTTGTGCTGCTTTCTGCGTTGGCATTTGTGTTTGCGGCTCTGCTAACAGGCCTGCACACAGAGTATCTGTCCTTCAGACAGACACTGTCAAACAACTGAGATGATTTTTTTGCATAAAAAAAAAGAAACTGTCTACTGGACTGACGCCAGTGTTTTCTCTGTTGCTGTCAGCCACGCTGTCTCCCCATTGTTTTAGGATTGCGACACGCACAAACACACACGCATGCACACACAGACGCTCAGCATAGCACGGTGAAGTCATTGTCTGAAATAAGACTCACTTCCTCTGTTTATTTAACCTCCTTTGAAGAAGCAAGAGCACAAACGCACACACACACAATCAGACTGTGCGACTGATTTGTTGCCTGTGCTGTTAGGTCCGTGCCACCTAAAGAAATGTTATTTAAGATTGTAAGAGGAAAGGCAGTGCAACAGGACTGAAATAAATCCCACGCCTCATTCAGAATTCCTTAAAAACAAAAAGAGAAAGAAAGTGAATGGTGGCGACTTCGTATTTCTAGCGACCATGTGACTTTTTGTGTTTATTGTGTGCGTCTGTTTGTCTTCCAGGGTCTTTCCCATCTTCACGGCCATCATGTGATTCACAGAGACATTAAGGGACAAAATGTTTTGCTCACAGAAAATGCCGAAGTCAAACTGGGTATGACACATCAACACAGACACATGATCGTACCTCCGGGCGAAACTGCAGAACAATCACACAGTCATGCGTACATAAATCACACAACCACAAACATCCCTCACAAGAAGCGATGATTATGGTTGTTCAAGCTGTCTTATATTTGTTATGTTCCAGTTGACTTTGGAGTGTCGGCTCAGCTGGACAAGACCATCGGCCGAAGGAACACCTTCATCGGTACTCCCTATTGGATGGCTCCGGAGGTCATTGCCTGCGATGAGAACCCTGAGGCCACATATGACTACAGGGTACTTAACAGCACAGATACAGTCATGTTTCCAGCCAACTTCAAGGGAATTTGTAGTGATATTTTCAGACAGGCAAAAAAAACCCCCTGAGAAATGTCCCCATCAGTGATGTACTGTAATTGTTTACATGAATATGAAAGTAAGGCTTCAAGTGGAAACACTGATTTGTGCAGTGAAAGGTCTTATGCTTTAGAATCAGTTCATGCAGGACATACGTGATCTTAACTGATGCGAAAACTAACAAATGCAAATGGTGCTAATTGAATGCAGCAACAAATCAACCCCAATACAACTGGACAAACATGGAAGAAAGACAACAGTGTTTTGGGTGAACTCTGGCTGAACTAAGGCTCCGTTTACACTATCATTTCAAGTGTCTCTTAAATTCATAGAAATTCCAGATGTGATTTAATGCACTTTGTTTACGCTTACACGATGTCTGCACAGCACATTAGCGGAATAGCAGCTGCAGTCTTCCATCAGTGAACGAGCCTCTTCCTGTCTTTTTAATGAGACAGGAGGAACGAGCGCCGATTTAAGTGTAGTTTCAGCTACCGTGTCATAGAGTGCGTACTGATGTGGTTACACATCAGAGGAGGAAAGGTCATATATGTTCCTCGGAGAGACAGATGCCTTTACATGTGGCTATAACATGTCTCCAGAGATTTCAGTCCATCATGTTTCTACAATACATTTATATGTAGCCAATTCTTTTTTATATTCGATAGTTATCCGATCCAAAAACACAGTGCTGTGTGAACACAGAACTCAACATAAGCTTTGGATGTGCACAGTCATAACATTTCCCCAACCTTTTCATTCTCAGAGCGACCTCTGGTCCCTCGGCATCACTGCTTTAGAGATGGCTGAAGGAGCCCCTCGTGAGTTAGAAATTCACCTGCACACACACACACACACACACAGTCTTGAATGATGTGTTGAACTGCATACAGCATGTTACTGTTAGTACATCTACAGTTTGTATGTTTATATTCAAAACACTTCACTGTCGCTGTCACCCTCTGTCCACATCTGACCATCTATCCCTGTTTGTAGCGCTGTGTGACATGCATCCAATGAGAGCACTGTTTTTAATTCCACGAAACGCTCCGCCCAAACTCAAGTCAAAGAAATGGTAAGTCTGCGAACTCACCGTCTCTCTCTTTCTCTTTCTGTCTCACACTCACGCACGTATACGTAACAGGATGGAGAGGGTAGTGTTTAGGTTTTCTCTTTTGAAAACAGGGCTTGAAAGCCATCTTTGTTGTGGGTTCCTCACGTCTGACACTCAGATGAGAGAAACTCAGCACTTTCTTCACATGAAGAAACGAACAGCTCAAACTCAAGGGGAACATCTAAACAATAAAATGTATGAATATGTCGACTTTGTCTATAAATGGACAGAAAACAATAGGAGAAGATATGTTGCTGTCATCTGTGATCTTTACTATTATCTCTTATTTCTCTTTCCTCCTTCCTAATGTTATAACAACACTGCAGATTGAGCTAATGACTGAACTCATGCTGACTTTCATTCACTATTAATGTGATCAGAAGTACTAGTACACAGGACAGCTTTGAATAGCACTAACACTCCGGGGTAGGCAGTGCTTTCCAGGCTTTTTACCTACGGGCCTGCCTCAGGCGGCACAATGAATCTGCAGCACATATCCCTTCCCTATTTCCTGCAAGTTCAGAGCACAGACAACACATGTCTTAAATGTTAGGAGCATTTCTGTGCGAGGACGCTGCCTGAGTCGAACTTCAGCTCAACGTTTTAGCCAGAATTGTTCTTCGCCAGGTGCTCACTAGCTCGCGTACTCCAGGTGAGTTGAAACAAATTTTGTTTGTTGAGTTCTGTGACAGGATATAGACGCTTTTGTTGATTTAAATATTTCAACATTGAACCTGCTGGTTTCTACGTTGGTCTCTTGCATTTAATTGTTCTTTGACACCTCTTCTTATTCTCTTTTGTCACTTTATCAGACTTCATTGTTGATTTTCATGGTAACATTTGTGCGTTCCTTCCTCCACCTTCCTCTTCCATAGGTCGAAGCGCTTCTTGTCATTCGTTGATAGTTGTCTGGTTAAGAACCATCTGCACCGGCCCACCACAGACGCCCTGCTGAGACACGCTTTCATCAGAGACCTGGCTAATGAGAGACAAGTTCGCATCATGCTCAAAGATCACCTGGACAGAACCAGGAAGAAGAGAGAGAAAGGTGAGGAGGAACGGACACAGTGGCTGGAGCAGTAATACATGTGTGAAGACGCGAAGCAAAAAAAGCAGAGATAGGTGTAAATATGGTTAATAATGGTTGATTTGAGGGTTTTTGTTCAGATGCTACTGGAGCACAACTGGCTCACAGGAACCAGTTACAGTAATGTTGTGTTAGACAGTTGTCAGCATGGTAGAAATGTAATGCTGCCCACGATCGACACACCACAGCTTGCTGTGTATGTGTCCGAGTGCCCATGCTGACTTCTGTCCACCACAACGTAAACATTCATTGTTAGGTGGCCTTAATGTTGTGATAGTGCTGGTGACTTTTGGGATTGACTTGGCTATTTCATACCATGTGTGTAAGTGTAGCAGTAAAGGAGTACTGTGTGTGTGTGTGTGTGTGTGTGTGTGTGTGTGTGTGTGTGTGTGTGTGTGTGTGTGTGTGTGTGTGTGTGTGTGTGAAAGGCCTGCCCTAATGTAACACCAAGGCTTATTGAAGATTTATTTAAGATTTATTTGTTTAAGCTTCACCTTTCCCCATCATTGTCAGAGTTTGAGGGATTCCCAGCTGGGGACAGTGGAGGAATCTGCTGAGAGCAACCGATACGATCTCAGCACATTTTACAAATAAGCCAAAGTGGATTGTTTAGTATAGTATCTCAAAGAGTATCTCTTGTGTTTCACAAATTCACAGTATCATCTGGTTTTTAGCCTAGCGATGGTGAGTACCAGCTGTGCCGGTGGCACAGCAGCTGCTTTGCTCAAGCTGCCAAACAATGCATTTCTGCTGATTTACAGCATGCTGTTTTATTGAAATGTTTGATTTCATCCAGTTGAATACAGACACTGGTGAGAAAGGAGGGGTGACAGTGAGATGATGAGGAAAAAAAGCAAGCGAGAGAAAGAGGAAGAATGTTTGGTCATGCCAGTAGGCTGTGCACGACTGACCTTTCCTCTTCTTTTCTGCTGCGTTCACTTGGGACGTTTTACACAACCAACACAGAAGGAGAGTGAGGGATGGAAAAAGAGACAAAGAGCGAGACAAATTAGGAATATAGAGAGGGAGGGAGGAAGGCACATATAGTATGAGAGTAATTTATCCTCATCCTGTTCTAAAGATTGATTCTACTCTGGATGAGCTTCATGTGGATAGTGTGCAGTCAAACAGTGAGAAAAAGATTTAAGAGGAGGGAAGGAGAACACAGAGATATTTATGACTTTGCTCCTTTTGTTCTCACGTTGACTTTCAAGAAGTGTAAGAAATCTCTGTGTCGTACGTTAGGTTTATTCATCTTCATTTTGGAAACTGAAAGGCAGACGTGGTAGGAGGGAGAGAGAGAGAGAGACCATAGACAAGAGTAAGAGAGAAAAGCTGAGGGGAAGTAAAGAGGAAACAGAATGGCCATCTGGTTCTAATCTTCTGTTAGCTTATAAAAACACACTAATGACTGGTAGACTTCGTGCATGCTGCGTGCATGCCGCGTGTGTGTGTGTGTGTGTGTGTGTGCGCACGTCCCCATGCCCCTCCAGAATAATGAAATTCTGGTAGTCAAAGTACGTGTGGGAAAAAAGTCACTGCTGCAGGAAAAATGAAAAATCAATTCTCCGGACGTGATGCAAAAAGGATTTGTCATTCTCTGTATTCCCAGCAGAACAGTTTCAGCAAAAAATGCTCTGTGTTGTGAAAGATGAACCACTCTAAAGAACAGAGTGTGTTGGTCAGTGAAAGTAGGCATTAACCCTCAAAATACACTCTCCTCCTGCAGAGCTGGCTCAGAAAGACATAGCAGGAGCCAAAAGGTTCAAACATGACATCACAGGAACAGAGCACAGACTTCCTCTTTCCATTTATCAGTCTCTGGTTTGAACAAACACACCTGTAGTGTGTTTCTTTACAGCGAGCTCAGGACAACATATGGTGTGTCAAGTAAGTGCTCAACTTTGCCCGAACTGCTTTCACACCATATGTCGGCCAAATGTTGTTGCTGAGTTGGCTCTTCCCGATCTGTAGAGAGTACACCCTCCCCCAGAACAGTGATTTTAGTAGTAGTGGCCACAGTCAAATTGCAAAGGGAAGACTTTGTAAATCTAAAACTAAGAGAAATATTTATTAGGACAGATTAACAGATAACATTTGCAATTGTCTGTGTTGGTAACAAAAAGCCCACTGACTGACTGATGTTCATGTGCTATGGTTCCACAGTAAGAGGTGTATGTGGAGAGTAGAGGAACTTTCTTAGTGTGTTCGTCGGGTTCAGGATTGAGATGACTCAGCACTGCTAAACTGATGCCATGCTACAGTACAACAACTCTGTCCCATATGTCTTCAACTAAACAACACTGTCATTTACTTACTTGTTGCCCAAGTCTGGCCGCGCCGTGCTTTCGAGTGGCTTCGGTAATGAAAAAATTGCTACTGGCAGCAGACGATGAAGAAACAACATGGCAGGCATGGAGAGAATTGTAATGAAACAGTGGTTGATTCAAAGACTGGTTCAGTATCGTAGGCCAGAAAATAATATCTACACCAGCACTCCACCAATAACCTAATTTTTTCTTTTCAATAACTCGATAATAACCCAATAAATAACTACATTTTTTCTTCCTTTTCCTCACTCTGTTGCTTTTTCTTAGAGGGTCCAGAGTACGAGTACAGTGGCAGTGAAGAAGAGGAAGATGAGGTGGCGGAGGAGGAAGGAGAACCCAGGTAAAAGCCTTTTCACACCAGACACTTACACTACCAGTCAAAGGTTTGGAGACATGTTTGTGAAAGAAAAGCAGATTTCCTAACATCAAATTGATCAGAATGAATGTGTAGACATGTTCAGATTGTAAATGCTTTTTAAAATAAATATTTACACAAACATACAGAGGCCTAAATTCTGTAAACATTAGTACTGTCTTCCATAGCATGTTATGTTTGCTAATGCTAATGTATTAATTTAAAAGGAGAACTGATCATTAGAAAACCATGTACAATGATGATAACACAACTGAAGACGTATCTTTTCATGAATAACATGGTCATTTCTAAGTGTGTCCAAGTGTAGATCTTTGCGGATCATTTGCATATACTGTCAATATATTATGGTGCCATGATATACTGAAAAAAACAGTTTCATCGGTTTCTGTTTCCTAAAATCTTTAAGACACATCAGATTCACAAAGGCCCAGTTTGTGTATCTAAGTAAGCATGTGATCAATAATTATTGAGAAATATATTGTGTAGTGTCTTTGCTATTCTTCATATTACACTTCATGCACGATCCAAACGAATCACTCCAGGCTGTATGTTTATAGGCAGATGCTCTAACTTCTCTGCTGCTGCCCCTGGGCATCAAATACCAGATGGCACTACACACAGGATGAGCTTTAAGTGTTTATTTGTATAACTGTGCCCATATTCTCTTGGTCCTTAAGCACATACTGTAACTCTCTTGTTATAATGGCTCACACCATTCCTGTCTCTCTTGCTCTCAGTTCCATTGTGAATGTTCCCGGTGAATGGACGTTAAGGCGGGAGTTTCTTCGTTTACAGACAGAAGATCGGGACGGAGGCAGAGACGGAGGCCGTGGAGGCGGTGGGGGTCAACAAAGGCAACATGTAGGTTTAATATGTGCTTGTTGCTCCAATCATATTTTTATGAATTACAGTTAATTACAGTGATGCCATCAGAACTCACTTTCAAACTAAGTTGCAGCTCTGTTTGCTAATAGTAGTAGTTACAACAGTGACACACAAATAAAGGTCACAGAAAATCAACTGAACACAAATGAGAGAATCCACAAAATGTCTCTAATTCGATTTTACACTTAGCAATTAGCTTTTAGTCTTGTAGAAGTTTTAGGTTTCACAGGAGCAGTTCATTCGACCTTAGGTCAAAGTTAGGCAAACGTCCTTTTTTGTCAGGGCACAGTTAACACAAGATATTCCACCCTTGAATCAAAGACTCAGGAGTGTGATAAACAGAAAAACATACTGTGTAAATTCCATAAATTTTTTATTGTGACTGTGATCATATACTTCGTGTCTAGGCATTACAGCAGCACAGGCAGCAGCTGGCAGAACAGGAACGCTACAAGCAGCAGTTAGCGGCCGACAGGCAGAAGAGGATCCAACAGCAACATGAGCAACGGCAAAAGTTAGAAGATGTAAGTACGGCTGCAAGACATTTTTCATCTGTATTCACGCTGCATTATAGGTCAGGAAGTAGGTAAGAGTGCTGCTGGAAATAAAACATTTCAGGGGAAGAGAAAATGAGTTGAGATCTATCAGCTATAATCAGTTATATCTTGACAAGAGTAACTTCAGTGTCACCTTTCATCTGCTGAGTCACATCCTCCCTCTGCCCACTCTGACTGCCTGGGTGCCTTTCAGTTTGGAAACTTTTGTTTGTGTGAATAACGTGACCCCACCGCAACTGCAGCTGTTGCGTCTGCATGTAAGATGCCAGATAGTTAATGCGAGATTAACTCTATTCAATATTCAAGTTTAAAAAAACTTTATTAATCCCAGAGGGAAATAGTTTTGCCTCTACCTGGTGTTCTTTATGCTGTGGTGGACAGGTGTCAGCATGGGCGCTCTGACCAGTCCGTGCTTATGCAGCCTCACATACGACGAGCTATGATGCACTGACGCTGTGTTTTAAAACATTTCCCCAAAGCTAACCCCGGTTTTCTGTCTACAGCAGCAGAGGCGCCAACAGGCAGACTGCGCCTTCCAGTGGGCGGAGCTTCAGGAGGTATTCGTCGGTGAGGAGTCTGACCTTCATGACAACATAATCCTATTGGATGAGAGAAACCGGAGGACTGACAGGAGACAGGTAAAGCTGACGGGTGTTTTTTAAAATGGATTCTTCTTGAGTGTGATTCGAGGGTGAATTAAATATTTTAGACATGCTGTTGGTCCAGCACAATGGACAGAGCTTGCTGATTTTGTTTTCTAGTACCATCAGTGAGTCAGAATCTCCACTGTAGACATGTCCAGCACTTCAGTTCATAAAAATACTGCTTTGATCAAATGTTACAATGAAAATTCACAAATGAAAACTGCACAGAAACTGTATGGCCCTTTTTAAGGAATACTGTTTAAGGAAATTACGCTCTGGGCCATATGGGTTGGGCAGCGTCATTAACATTCATTGTGAGCCATGTTTCTGGTCAAACAGCTGCCTACACGCTGTGACAAAGCCAAGCTGTAAAGCTATGGGTCATGAAACCAAAGTTATGTCCCAAAACATAATGAGGAACTGCAGAGTTGTGTAATAATTGGTGACCGATTTTTTTATTACATATACATTAGTCGTTCATAGGAAAAAACTGATCAGTGCAACATGAGTGTTCGGTTGCTTCTTTAGTAAATTCCCATAAAAACAACTTAGGTTGATATTAAAAATGAAAACAGAGTGTTATGAGTTAGAATCTGACCTTCATACCAGAACTGTGCCTAGTTAGACCTTGGATACAAAAAAAAAAAAAGGTATCCATTGATGTTTGGGCTACACGTCTGTATTTATCAAAACCCATGTTGTGGAAGGTCAGCTGTTGGTGTGTGTGTGTTTGTGTGTGTTCAGGCTGTATCTGCAGTGACTTTGATGTTTGATGATATAGTGGTTGTAGCTCTACAGACAGGTGTCACGCAGGTGATTTAAGCACTCTCACCTCGATGTGACGAGCCAGAAAACAGCTTCATTCTGGACAAATCTGTAGATTTTGTCACCAGTGTTACAAAAACTCTGAGAGGTAAAGTGAGTTTGAAACACCAGCCAGCATGTGGACGCAGCTTGAAAGACATCTTGAGGTACTAAATATGTATAAAATGGAGGTTTGTGTAAAAAAAAAAAAAGAACCATTTTCACAGCACTTTCAAAAAGTTTGAAATAAGTTTCTCCACTTTTCTTCACTTCGATGCCATAAAATATCTTTTTTGTTCAAACTTAATTTCTAACATCATACAGATCTGTAGGACCTTTTCTGTGAGTGCGTGTGTAACAGTGTGTGTGCACATTTTGCACACGCAGTGTGCTGAGACCGGCTGAAGTGTCCCTGTCAGTTCCAGTCACTTTGAACAAAAAGACGTAACTCTTTGTATTATTTCCGAGATTCATTTTTCAGCCATTAATTTTAACACGTGCTTAATGAATCTTATCCCACACCCCAGTGAGTTTCAATAGGTGTGAAACCCCAGATCAGATAGGTGTCTGTGATTTCTTCATGTAGGAGACGCTGTATTTTAATACTATTCATAAACGTCTAGTCACATTATCTGTCTCTGTGGTTCGTGTGTGCTTACATATGCGAGAGCTAGCTGTACATATTGAACTGTCTCAGAGTCATTACATTGAGCATGGGCGATGGATCTATCTGCTGCTTCATTAAGTTTTAATCCATCTACGTTTAATTATGCAACAAGTTCACTGAGTGTGTGTGATGCCTTCTGTTTTGCCAGATGAAGAACGTCGTCTGGTTGCGGAGGTTCCAATCACACGTCGATTGATTTAGCGAGCGTCACGTTGTCATGTGAATCTCCACAGAGCACGGGGAGAGCGAACGAATCAAGGGTGCTATTACACAACTGTGCTAAAAAGGAAAAAGAAACCTTTATTGCTGTTATCATTTTAAAAACAGTGACGTCCCTTCAACAGACAGACAGCTTATCTGCAGTCTAATGAATGCTGAGCAATTCTGCATCAGTGGGTATAGAAAGTAGATAGAAGTGTGATTTTTCCACTTGCAGACTCACTAAAACTTCTATCAGTGCTTTTATGATTTAGCCTGATTTGCCTGGTTACGCTGCTGTGGTGCACTGTGGTGTTACTCAAACATAAAATTAGTTACATTTACTGGTTATGATATGACAGCTGTTCAAATCCCTGCCACTTCCTCTTTATTAAAATAAATCCTTTAAAGGAACTCTGCTCCAAAGTAGTTTTAAAAGCGGCAATGCACACTAGGTTTCTGTCTCATCTGTTCCACAGTGAGATGCAGAGGAGAGCAGAGCAGCATCTGTGAATGCACCGCGACAATGGGGCTCCAGACAGTGAGGGGGAGGGAAGGGGGGCCGTGTGAAGTCACAGCCAGACACAGACACATGAACAGAATGGGAGATGTCAGTGGATGGTAGAAAGCTACTATAGATGATTAACCATAGTAATGTAATTCTCAGAGCATAAATCCTGAGCTCCTGACATTTTCTGAGGTGACACCATGTGTGGTGAAATGTGTGGTGGGTCTGCTGGTTTACTGAACTACTGAACAAACTGTAGTCATTTTCACTAACAGCCTTGAAGATGCTATTGTTCTGCTAAATGATTTGCATTAAGAAGTTTTATTTATACAATTTGTTGTTGTGCTGTTGTATTTAGAGAACATCATTAGTAATAATCAGCCAGTGTTCAGTTAAATATTTGCATTGCTACAAACTCTGCAAATTCTCATTTAAATGTACATTAAATCAAAAACATGCTTCATAATGCATTAATTTAGCTTTTACACGTATAAGATGGTTGTCTTTCCCACAAACCCTGTATCTTCCTGTTGCAAAGGTTTTGTGACACATTTGAATATTAGTGCTTGTTCGCTTTTTGCAGCCATGGTTGCTGTCGGTGGTTTGTAGAACCACTGAGATGTATAGTTTCTGGGAAACCGGTCTGTGTGCTCACCCTGCAGCGTTCGTCTCACCTTGGATTATCACTCAAAAGGAACTTAAGTTTGTTATCAAATGTGCAAACTTCATAGTAGAGGCTTTGTCATGGAGTTAAGCTGCTGTTTGAGCTCAAGCGTGGCTGAACGTGAGCCGTCAGAGCCAAACGGAACACACACAATTTAAAGCCAGTGGTGCAGCCACAGCAAATGTTTCGAGAGATCAGATTCAATTAAACGGTGTGAATGTAAATATATTCACGTCAGACTATTTGAACACACAAGAGTTTTCCAGGAGAAATTCAAAAAGAGGTCACAATGAAATATTTAAAGCTGAGGGCGTTAGCTAAAAGCTCCGTGCCATCTTGCACACTCTGAATATTTTAGTTCCCACCTCTCAGAATTCTGCTTGAGATCTTAGTGTACCCTAATTAAAGTAAACCTCTGTGTGTGTGTGTGTGTGTGTGTGTGTGTGTGTGTGTGTGTGTGTGTGTGTGTGTGTGTGTGTGTGTGTGTGTGGGTTTGTGTGGGCACGCATGTGTACAAGGATATGATAACATTATTATCTCATTATAATCTGACAAATCTGAATTTGAATGAATGTTACATTTTGTTAGTTTTAGAGTTAAAGTAATCATAGTAACAGAATATGATGGCAGATATCTTAATTCAACTGTGCGTGCGTGCGTGTGTGTGTGTGTGTCTGAGCAGGACCAGGGAGGCAGACAGCGCAGTGCTGATGTGTCAGTGAGGCCTCTGGATTCGGCGGCAGAGCAGGTAACAAAGCTTCACTCTGAATCTTTTCACTCTATTCGTCACTAATTCCTGACTTCTTCATGTGAGCGACAGCAGGTGGAATTTCTTCTTGAAAAATTCTGCATGTGGGCTGATTGTTAATGCCGCTGATGGTTTTTGTCCAGTGACGACACATTGAGTAGGTGTCTGCAGCATGTTAAGTGGGCTTTCTTTCCTTTGTACTTGGCCTGTTTTCCTGCATTATTTTTATTTGTTGCCTGTTTGTCTACGGAAAAGTATGTTTCTGTGTGTGTGTGTGTGTGTGTGTGTGTGTGTGTGTGTGTGTGTGTGTGTGTGTGCTGCACTGTCTTAATGAGATGTAAAAATCCAGCCGTGACTTCTGAAGCGGTGAAGACTCGATTGAGAACCAGAGACAGGGCAGTTTACTTGAGGCGTCTGTGTCACTTTTTTTAACCTGCAGTGAGGAACTGAAGGAGTGAGGGCAGGTGAAGAAGATAAAGATCATAACACCCAGATGAGTGTTTATGTACTGACATAGGGAGAAAGAGTGTGTTTCAGTAAAGCTGTGGATTCCTTACATCCGTAGCCAAACATTATTTTAAAAGTTGTCTTATCAAGGAGACAGTAAGAGATGAGACTTGTAATCACTGTGTTGATGGGACTCCAGTGCTGATGAGAGAAACAGCAGTGACAGACACTGTACTCCACCAGCAGGCTCAGATCTTGACAGGCTTTTAAGCCAACCCTTATCACAGCGTGCCGTCACTTTTGTTTCAAAGCCTTCGCTCTCAACCTCAGTCTCTCTCTCCTTCTGTCTCCGCCGATCCCAGCACGCCTGCTCTCTCCTTTCCTCACTTGTTTCCTCTCCCCATCTCTTCCCCCCGTCGTTCACAGTGTGGCACCTCTTTCATTTCTCGCTTCTCTCTTTTAAATCTGTCTCTCAGTTTTTCTTCTCTTCCAAACTGTTACTATCTCATCTCAGTAGGGGTTTCATGCATACAGAGTAAATCCACCAAATATGCCTCTTTTCACTTTCACTGTCACTTCTCTATTTCTGAAACACTTTCTCTGTTTCTCTTAACTGCCTCCCAAAGTCCCCCATGTTTCTGTTCTTCTCTGTGGTCTCTGTCCTGACCTCGTAGTGATTCTGTGGTATAATGAGAACTGCTTGACTTTTGACTGCTTCACCTGTAGAGTTGTACAATGACACAAGTTGATACTTGGATATATTTAGAGTTACTGTTGCAACCAAAAAGCAAACTGTCTGCTGACATAGATCCATTTTCTGTATGAAAACCTTCTAGATCTTTAGAAACTGCAGACATGGCACATTTCCTAACGTTGCTGTGAACTTGTCTTGTTACTAGGCACCACAAAAGCTGGTCTGTTAGCACGGCTAAAGCGTTGTTGAGTTGAACAAGTTTAGGAATGTTTGCTGAGAATTTTGATTCTCATGTTTCCTTTCAGCGTGCAGCTGGTTACCACCGGCTGTCACGTGGCAGCATTGTTCATATTCCAGGTGGACAGCGGGACGGACACACAAGGCGCGTCTGTCCCATCTCACTGTTCTAGTGGTTTGTGAGGAACTGCGTGGCTTGTTATCGTAAACCCGCTGTCTGCTTGTGTGAACGTATACACGAGTAAAGGTGTCTGCGTATCGAGCGTGTGCATGTTGTTATGGGTTATTGAGTGTAGATCATTTTGGCCAATTAAGGTACACAGTGAAGTGTTCAGAAGGTGCCGTATATAGTAGAAGCCTGCAGACACCAGGTTCCTTCCCGCTGTCCTACACTGCTGTACAGCCTCCTGCATTCACATTCTGTATCTGTGCTTTTTTTTATGTGAACGAGCCAAAGCAAGCTGCAGCCTGTGTAACTTTATATTCATCTCTGCTGCGCAGCTGAAGTAGAGGAGCCGCTGATCTGCACAAACCTCAAAATGACTCAGTGACACTTACACGCATATGTGAGACGTCTATAGTTCTGTGATGAAATGTGGAAAAAAGCTGCTGAAATCAGAGTTGTGAGGTGTAGATTATAGTGGGTTAGTTATTTGTGCGTTTATTACATTTTCTCTGGAGAATGGTGTTCTTGCAAATCAGATTCTCAATCCAGCAGAGAAGCAGCTGCTGCACACTCGTGCCAGACTGACTGCTGCTGTTTTATGAGTATTTTCCCATGTTGGGCAAATGTACATAAAAGAAAAGAATCAAATCAGCTTTGTCTTAACTGTATGTGAATACGTGTCACAGCAAACGTAAACAGACGTGTTGTTGATTTGTTCACACGAAACTAGCTAATCAACAGACTGAGAGCTTAAATCCAGTGACCTATGAGACTGACGGATCTTGTGCAACAATAATATCGTATGTCCCAGATGCAATATAATACGTCTCTGTGTTACTTAGTGTTATAGGTAATAAACACCTTATTTTCTTTACTTTAAGCAAGTTATCTTAAGTGAAATACTTTCCCGTGGTCCGTCAGTTTCTATGTGTGCTTTTCGTGTTTGCTACATAGAGAGCCGTGGCTCCAAACCAGCTGCTTCGGCATAAGGCTCAGCACTGTCAGCCTCCCCTACAGCCACACGCTAAGCCCCAGCCTCTGGCTCAGCATCAGCAGCCCTCGGCGGGCAGGAGGTCTCACCGCACCCTGCCCAAGGACCAAACCCAGCTCCTGTCGCTGCAGCACGACCACAGACACAGGGAGAGGCAGAGGCAGAGAGACAAGCCTGTGGCAGTCGTCCAGAAGCTCACAGCTAATAGTGGGAAGACAGCAGCTGCTGCTGCTGCTGCTGCTGCTGCTGCTACTGCTGCTGCTGCTGCGGCTGCTGCTTCCTCGCCCAGCCGCCCTGCAAACAGCCAGCGCTCAGCGGTAAAACCCCGCCTCCCTCTGCTGTCTAGTTCCTTTTGTCACCTCTACATCCCACATCTTTATACGCTCCTCACTTCCTTTTTTATTTTTGTCTTATCTCATGTTCTATTTTTTTCTCAGTCAGCTTTAATGTGTTGAGTTTCTGGTCTCACTCCCTCCATGTCACCCTTATCTCACTTGACAGACCTCTTTCACCAAAAGGCCACAGAGGTGCCTGCTAACAGTGACTGTTTTGTTTTTTTTCTTCTTTATCAAAGATTTGCTCTGAAAGTGTGAAATGTGATGGTGTGGGGTAGCACAATGTGGTTTATAGCTTCAGTTTTTAATATACTTCTTAGAATTTCATAGAAGTATTAATATTTCATGTTTGGGCTGTTGATGGCTGACGTAGCAGTAATGCTGGTGTACCTCTAAGAAAACCACTGAGTAGCGTTGTTTGTTTATGTGACACTGGCTGTTTGGTGACACTGTTCTCTTGGCTGGTTCAGTATTTATATCTGTGTTAAATATCTTAGAAATGGTCAAAAGATTGTTCCTGAGCTTTGACTTAGAAATCAAAAATGTTTAATTCGTATTTGTATAAAGTATATTTTAACACAGTTTTATGAGTGATTATTAAGTCTGTTAAAAACATAGACTACGGTCAAGTCTACCCATAATGCCCTCCGTCAAGCACTGAATTAGCTCTCAAACGTCATGTCTCATACGGCTCCATCACATCAGTGTCATGCACATCGTGTCATGATGGAAACTGCTGATCATTGTATACAACTTCTAACAGTTTCTTCTTCAAGATGTTGTAGCATGCAAGACATGTTCCCCACAGTTATGTTGACAATGCCAACATGTACTATTAGAGACATTATTCAGCTTTTAATGCAAAAGGAAACTATTCTTTGAAACATCTGTGGTACACAGTATATTTAGAATCACTTCACTTTGGTAATTAGTTTCTATTTCACAGCTTAGCTATTAGAGTAGTTACTGTGAACATGAAGTTATTTTGTGTGACTGGCGTAGGTACAGACTATTTGTAGTACATTTATCATAATTTTTATATAGAAAGTGTGTGGTCGAGCTGTTTGCAGCTAATTTGGGAGCTGAGAACGACTTGACTTTATGTTTCACTTCCCTAAACATCTTTTTACTGGCTCATTAGGAGTTATTGAGTTTAAATGAATAGGTGCAAATAGTAATTTTTATCTGTTGTAAAATTAAATCTTAATACATAATTAAGAATGAAGCTGATTGAGGTGCTTTTAGATCACTTAGTTTTTTCACCTTTTCTGCTTGCATGTTTATGCAGGAATACCACCTAATGGTTTTATTGTTTTGGTAAATAGCATCTGTCTGTGCCAGAATGAAATCTGTTCCAGACTCCTGTCCATCACATTATTAAAGCCAGCCACTGACTGTTGTTGCAGTATAAGTGTGTACAGTGTGTAAAGTATATGTACTGTGTAAGGAACACGCATGATGCAGCAGTCAGTCTCACAGCGTGTGTTTTATGTTTTAGATGGATTTCCAGGAATCAAACCTTGCCAGGCTGCTTTTGGCTGCTGGTCTTCCCAACCAGATGCACTCAAGACTGGGCTCTGGAAGCAGCTCTAGTCCTTGTACACCAGCAATGCAGAGAGCTCACCTTAACCAGGTACGTATACACAGTGATATCACTTCACACATGCACTCTTCTCACTCCTCTTCTTTGCACTGTTTTTCTATTCCTCATTTGCGTCAGGATGTTTTTTTAGACATAGTCTTATGTAATTTTTGACTCATTTTTCTTAATGCTCAAAACTACTATTTGTCAATCTTTCCTGGAAGTGTAAAGATTACACTGATGCTGTGAAGATGTTTAAATGCACGACAAATGTCAACACGTCACAAATGGGTTAACTGTTTTCCCAGAATGCTAATCTGCGGTCTAGTCGAGATGCCCCTCACAGCAGCTCTATGTCTGATATGGCCATCTCCCCGTTGTCCCCCTTCTCTCCAACTGACGATGTCTTCTGGGACTCAGTCGAAGCTCCACCTAAAGTGAGTAGCTGAATAACACATCAGGATGCAGGCCAGAGGGTTTGATGACTGACACGAGCAACATCATTTGAACTATTCCCGGCTGTCACTAAGAGAGGAACTAGTTGCTATTGTCATTGTTCGGCGCAGGATGTCGCCTGCATCACGTGTGATTGTTTGTGTGTGTTCAGCACCCTACATTCTGGTCTCACAAAGCTGAGGAAGTGGTGCGCGCAGCATGAGGTTGGCACAATGTAGCGGTGCATTTGTCTGTGATAAACACAAACCTGCTCAGAGACACATCATTCACTCTGTGTCTCCCGCTAATGCCAGTGCTCCCCCACTAGGTGTTCTACAAAGAGAATATGCTGTTAGGTCTATTTACCACCAGAACGCCATATGGAGTTAATAGAACAACTAATAAGTACCACAGTGAGAGGAGGGGAGCCCAATAAAGCAGTTAGTTAAGTTATGTAGTTTAACTCACAGGACATATGGAGTTGATAGAGCAGTTAATAACTGTGGCTGGAGCTGCTCTGAGAATTTGATGAAAATATTAATGTTTTGAATATTATCATTGTGACCTCACGTACAGGAGCATGTACAACATGGAGGTGGTGGAGGATTGTTTTACAGCAGTAAGACACAGCAGTGAGAGCAGCTTACCTGTTAGCGTTAGCGTACAGCCTTTTAAAGATGATATGATAACTCTTCACCAATTATTCTGTTTTACACTGTGTCACAGTAGTAGAAAGGAAACAAGCTTGGCGTGTGTGTGTGTGTGCGTGTGTGTGTGTGTGTGTGTGCGTGCGTGCGTGCGTGCGTGTGTGTGTGCGTGTGTGTGTGTGTGTATGTGTGTGTGTGTTCAGGAGAGTCAGATGTAGGATGTTGGCAGCTTGTCAGATGGATGGTAGATATTCCCACAGCTTTCTTCCTGCTGTGCCGGGTGTGTCTTCCTCTCTGTAGTTGGGTCATCTGACCCAGGATATGAGAGGGGCAAAGGTCACCAGCTGCTTGTTAGGGCAGAGACTCTGGTAAAGAATGAAATGTTGAAAATGTAGTTAGAACAATAATAGCCTTTAGCGCTTACGCAGACAAATCTAGCATTGTTTCACAATGATGCTCCTGTCACTATGAATGCAACGTTGGTGAAAAGGTTTAAGAAATCTCTGTGACTCATGATATTTCAACACTGTGTGTAAGGTTTGGACACGGCGTTTGTGAAGAAATTTAAAGGTTGCAAAGTCAAATTCTCATTTGATTCTCAGTAATAAAAATCCTACTGTTTCATGACGATTTTCCTGCACTGTGCAGGAATAACTGCAGAAACCTTTCCATAATCAGCTGGAACCCTGCTTAGCCTAAAGAGTCCTGTCAGAGAAAGGAACCAAGCACTCAAGACAACCGGGAGTCTGATCTCCCCGTGTATGCTCCAACCATGTATTTCTATCATATTTCTAAATTGTTTCTTCTTCTGTCCTCTGTGTGGTGTAAATTACAGGTCCCAGAGCGTACTACCTCCAAGTTTTACTGTAGAGAGCTGGTTTTGAGTCACAAGAGGGCTGCTTCAAGGTAGAGCACTACAGCACTTTACACGAGCAGCGCGCACACACACACACACTCTACGGAGTGTTTCAGCCTTTTTTTTTTAGCTTTTGGCTTTACTGTTTTGGTCAAGTCTCACCACGCTCATCAACTTTTACAAGCACTGCTGACTGCTTCATTTTTAACTCACTGTACATTACCTGTCCACCAGACATAGTAGCTGGAGAACATCTAGTGGAGCATGTAGCATGTAAAGAGGGAGAGTTATCCTGCGTGGGGCAGTGGGCTCCTCGTCAGAGCTAAAGTGAATATCAGACTGTTTCTGACACTTTGGTGCAAGATAGTGTTATAATAGTGAGATGATTTTTGACTTTTGGAAATAATCACTGCCAGATTTAACTGAGCTTGTTTAACTGAGCAAGGCAAAGCTTAGTGTGATTAAGATACAATGCATTAGTCTGTCTGTGGGTTGAAAACAAGACGTAACATTAGTGTGAAAAAGGATCAGTGTAGATTCTCTATGGTCATGATGCTGTGAACTTTGTCACGCTGTGTTTTATACAATAAGTAAAATTAACAATCCACCATAATGGTCCAAAAACAGATCAGTTATGGGTAGATTACCTTCGTTTAGCTTAGATGGCTTCTTTTAGTTAGATGAAAGTAATGTCGGGAACATTTGGTCATTGGTGTGAAGGATATAACCAAGATTACTAATAACTTCTCACAAATGACCTCCGTCACAGTTCCTCTTGTTGTCTGTGAAGATTCTCAGTCATCAACAGTTCCTCTTGTTGTTTCACTCTGTATGTGTCTCTCTCTCCATCTAGTGGCAGCCCCGTGTCTGTAGCAGATAGAAGTGGACGGCCTGCGTCTCATGGAGTCCTGCCTGCAAGTAGCAACCACCAAGGTCTGTGCCTCGCAGAGCTTAGTCACATGCTGTTAGATTGCTGCCCCGAAAGCACAGCTCTAAAAGTGATGACGGTGTCGGCTACAGCTCCACAGAGCTCAGACCCTGTTTTCTCACAGATGTGGTGGCACTGGTGCGAACCAATGCTGTGTGGAATCACAAGGCCACTGGTTTCTCTGGTTAGCTCAGACAGCCCAAACACACACTGTGTGCCAGGTTGCTGTATACTTTAAATAATATGATCAAAGAGACAGAGTTTAAAGCCACACATACACACACACACACACACAAACTCCACATATACAGTATACAGTTACTCTAAAGCAGTAACACACAACACAGACTAATAGTGTATGTTCTGAGCTTGGTGTCTCTACTTGTGTGTGTTGAGGAGAAAAAAAGAAACATCTCATCTACAGTTTATGATGCCTAACATCAGTCAGTCTTTGTTTGGAGCCACAGGCTGGAAATCTGTACCGTTTATTCCTGATATTGTGACAAAGTTGTTAGGTTGTGTATTTGTGATATTCATATATATTTACAGACTTATTATCATGCCTTGGATTAAATACCATAAAAACAGCTGCTGGAATTCTCAGTACGTGGTGGAAAAACAGAAAACAACTGTAGAAGTTTAAACCCAAGAAAACAAAATGTCCAGCCTGTATCTATCACGTAGTATATGTATATCCTATCCATGTAGAATACTGTATATGCTTCAGGATAGAGTGACTCTTCAGTGACATTCATTCAGCAGAAACAGACTCCAGATGACTGCTAATGATGCTCTTTGTCTCCTGGCTTCCTTTTGTTTGCGAACACGTTCTCCGTGTCAACTATATACTCGTAAAGTGAAAATATGTCACAGCTTGTTGTACTGCTCCCAGACATGTTTTCAGATTGCTTAGTTATCGATAATCTCTGTTTAGTGTGAATCTACTCTAATGTTTGAGCCGCTGCAGAGGCCAGCATCACGGGTCAGTGATCATCATCATACTTACAGTGCAAAATGCAGCTAATGAAGGGATGTGTGTGTATCGTAGGGTACTTTAAGCTGGAGAGTCCTCTTCTGCAGCACCGTCTACAGCAGCACAGGAAGACACAAGAAACTGTAACCAGCGCACATTCACACGTAAATGAAGATCTTTCTTTAACATCCATGTCCAGATGTTTGTTGTTTCCATTAGGCTTCGTTTACTTTTCTGACTCACTTAACCACATTTACTCATATTGTTCCTCACCTAAATCATGCAGGGTGTGAAATCTGCTCTCAGTCGTCTTAACAAAGCCACCGAATACTCATCTTCCAGTGACGAGGTCGGCAGCAGCGACGAGGAGGAGAGGAACAGGTGAGATCTTTATCGTCAGTGACGTACTCGCACTGTAATCACTTGCCCTACTGCACACAAAAGAATTGAGCAATGTGGCCGTTGTAAAGAAGTTGGCGTGAAGAATTCCTGCCCTTACTGAGACGTCTGCTACTGAGAACGCGTGTTTGTGAAAAGGGTCGTGCTGACCGGTAAAACAAGTTGAACCCGCAACACTGACAGCACTGAAAAACATTACATTCAAATGCAAAATTCAGACCACAAAGATTTATTTGAGATTTACTGGATCATGTCAACCTTGAAAATGAAGGTGAGAGAAGCTAATTTGCTGTAGTTTCACATTTTACATTCCCACAAATGTGAGATCAGAGTGAATTATATTACAGTACGTTTGTGTCTGTTTATGGTGAAGGTAAATAGATTACAGTGTTAATGATTTTCGACATCAGTTATTTATCTTTGAGCTCTGCTGCTGGTTCCAGGAAGTTAATCTTTGTTTTTATTGCCATCGATCTTGAGGATGTATTGATCCTGTCTCTAATGAATAAATGCAGCACCTACAGCCAGACTCTGGCCTAACATCCCGACTCCTCTGTGTTTCAAGGTCTGGCCTGTCCAATGGAAAAGGGAAATACTTTGCAGGAATACCTGATGGCATCGTGCTGCAGCCTCACCACAATCTTAACCAGGTACTCGACACATACACACACAAACAAACAGCACCGCCGGCCCTCTGCTACTCTGGGGAACATTCTCAGATCTCTGTCCTTCTGCAGCCCAGCTCCTCTCTGCTGCTCTCTCTTTTCTTTTCAGTTGACTCTCTGCTCCGTTACAGCGCTCCCTGCAGAGTCTGCAGCATTAGAATGAATTGATTCTAAGACTAGACAGATCCTCGTGTAATGTTACACACTGTAAACAGTTGTTCTTTGAATTTGTAGATAGGACTGAGAGCAGGAGTCCAGTTTCAGCAGCAGGAAACACTGGACTTACAGCTTGTAGCTTGATTGGTCGACTTCCTGCAGTTTCAAGTTGAGGTTGTCTGATCTGTCATGAAGATTCACCAGCATCAGCTCCCATATTTAGTGCTTTGTATGTGTGTGTGCGTGCGTGCGTGTCTGTGCGTGTGTGTTTGTACTTGACACATTTCTCAGAAGAGTTTAGACGATACCTACATGCTACCAGACCTTCTGCAGAAAACCTTTTCCTCCAGTCCCACCCATAATGCACTGGGCCAGCAAGAGCGAGGACACGAACTCCACTACTCTCAGTTGCCCACAGCCCTTCGATCCCCCACACATCAGGAGCTACACGTGAGTATCATCGCAGTGTGTCAGGTTTCAGTTTGCAAAAATGTCTGAAATGATTTTAATCAATATATCCAAGAAGTTCATATGAGCAAAGTATTGATTCTTTGTATTGTCAGTGAATTTATACTGATTATATATAATTTAGATAACAACAGGCGTGAATACTCTTGAGAGTAACAGGTTAAAGACTAAAGACATATGATGGTCTGTGACTAGTTGCATTAGCTACGTTTGGCCACCAGATGGAGGTGGTGGCACAGTTTATGTATCAGTACTGATAACGTGTCTTGTCAGTACTACACTAATGCAATGTTGTGTTTTGTGTATAGAAACATGTGCAATAACTTTCTCTGTTGTTTTACTCTACAGACTGTCAGCAGTCCCACTAATAAAAACACCTCCACGTCTTCTTCTTCTTTCCTGTCCTTCGTCGATCCAAGATTAATCCCCATATCATCACCACCACAGAGCCCTAGTAAGTACATTTACACACAGCTATAAAGTATAGTTAGTCCCACATAGCATACACTAGCATTCAGGAATCATGTTGACTAAATCATGTCCATCTGTATAAATTTAACTTATCCATATCAATATGTGGAATATGTGCTAAATGTTATTTCATGTAAGACATTTTACTGTCGGCACTGCTAGAAGAAATGGAATCCCTGTGGACAGACACTGTACCGATTTAACTACACCATGTACTGTTAATGTTGACTTTGGTTTGTTTTTGTGTAGCAGGCAGTAAGGGCGAGCCGTTCAAGAGAGAGAACCACAGAAAGGGCTCAGTGGTGAATGTGAACCCAACCAACATTCGACCACAGAGCGACACGCCAGAGATCCGCAAGTACAAGAAGAAATTTACCGCTGAGGTTCTCTGCGCTGGACTGTGGGGTTTGTCATTTTATAGTGCTTGTTTGTTACTTTAGAAAGCTCAGATGTTCCCTGCGTGTGTATTGTCTGTGTTTCTGTATGTTTAATAATGAGAACAAGAGCTGACATCAGCATACAGATTTACAGATGTTACACAGAGACATGGAAACATGACACAGCATGCTGTTAGTGAGCATAACATTTGTCTGTCTGTGTTTCTGCAGGTGTGAATCTGTTGGTGGGGACAGAGAACGGTCTGTGGCTGCTGGACCGAAGCGGTCAGGGAAAAGTGTACTCCCTCATCAGCAGGCGAAGGTTTCAGCAGATGGACGTGCTGGAAGGACTCAATGTGCTCATCACTATATCAGGTACATGCAGGTTCAAGTTATAAAATAATTTATCATTATTTAGGTTGTATGTGTGACCCTCATCTCGTCTTTCTCTTTGTATCTGCAGGTAAAAAGAACAAGCTCCGTCTATACTACCTGTCCTGGTTAAGGAATAAAATCCTGCATAATGACCCAGAGGTGGAGAAGAGGCAGGGCTGGACCTCAGTAGGTGACCTGGAGGGCTGTGTACATTATAAAGTGGGTAAGTGGGCACTGGTAAGGACACGTCGATGGAGTGAAAAGATACAACTGAAGTAGTGTTTTTGTAGAGGTCCTGATGAGCAGCGTGTGCCTCAGATTCACATGTGGCCTTGTGGCTTTGTCTCCTCTCGTGTTCCCAGTGCGTTACGAGAAGATAAAGTTCTTAGTGATTGCTTTGAAGAATGCTGTGGAGGTGTACGCCTGGGCCCCGAAACCCTACCACAAATTTATGGCATTCAAGGTTAGTAACATTAAAAAATGTGTCAGATGAAATATTAAAAAGAGATATAAACATGCATGTTCACGCCATACTGGACTGATCTGTGGGGCAGCTAAACCATCAGCTTTACAGTGTGTCCTCTTACAATCTTACAATGAAATTTGACTTCTGTATTCAACTCATCCCCGTTTTTGGGGGGGAGCAGTGGGAAGCTACAGGAGGCGCCCGGGCTACCAGGCCTCCTTGCACATATATAGGACAAAACAGCAGCCACACACACACAAACAGGACACATCCAGGATGGAGTGTAGTAGAGAGTGTGTATGTGCTGTGTTCCATTTCTTCACGTCCTTTGTGGCCTGAGCTACTTTTTCATCTACGCTGTGCAGTTTAACCCTCTCTCTGTAGAAAAGGCCAAAAATATACATCGCCGTGGAAGTGATAGCACGACTATTTTAAGATGGCCGCTTTACACAACTCCTCTACAAATTGTCAGCGTCAGTTGCTGATTAATAGTTAGTGGAGCAGCTCCAGTAAGGTGTTATCTGGTGTCAAGGTTTCTTTCTAAAAGCATTAGAGTGATTCTTAAAATCTGACTTTGACTCTGTCTTTTCTAACTCGTGCTGACGTATGTGATTGTGTACGTTTTGTTTTTTGGGTGTGTGTCTTTCCAGTCGTTCAGGTCTCTGCCTCAGAAACCGCTCTCTGTTGACCTGACAGTGGAGGAAGGCCAAAGGT
Organism: Ctenopoma multispine; assembly: GCA_034779795.1. NCBI lineage: Eukaryota > Metazoa > Chordata > Actinopteri > Anabantiformes > Anabantidae > Ctenopoma > Ctenopoma multispine. The sequence goes on from JAUYWH010000002.1 coordinate 4,214,708, forward strand.
TAAAGGTCATCTACGGCTCCTTGTCTGGTTTCCACGCCATTGACGTCGACTCTGGAACACCTTATGACCTCTACCTGCCTACACATGTAAGAGTTTGCTTAATACAGATACAAAATACAAACTCAACACCAGTTCTTCACAGACCTGTGTCCGTACACTGATTGAGCATTTTGCAGAGCAGGTTTTTTATTATATTATTGCTTTAAATAATGTATTATTAAGCTGCTATGTAAAACCAGTGAGTGTTTCATCGATATCTGAATAAAGAGATCTATGATCTCTCTGTTTGTACATGATATAGATAGTTTCTTAATGAAACCTTATTTTTATTTTCACTTCTGTCCGTCAGCTGTTATCTCCATACTCAACCACATCATCTCTGTCTCTGGATGCTCCTCTCCTCTCCTTCCTCCTCCTCCACAGTCGCTGCTGCGCTTTATTTCTCCTGTCGTTCCACCTCACTCCACTCTCGTCCCACTCAGTCACCAGCTGTCAAACACTTTTCTTTTCCTCTTTCATCTCTCTTTCCTCCTCCTCCCACTCTGTCATCGTTGTGGTGTTGATCATTTGCTCATTTCTCCTCATTTTCATTGTATTTTTTTAGAAACTATCTCTCTCTGGGTGTGTGTGTGTGTGTTTCTCCCTCTCTCTCTGTCTCTCTCTCTCTCTGTCTCTCTCTCTGGGCATTTTGTGGGCAGACTGAGGAGCTGACAGCAGATTGTTGTGACTCATTTTAACATTTCTATTCAGAAATGGTCCCTATCAGCCCTCATATGGTGTTGGATTTTTCTTTAGTGAAGACTGGGTCAAAAGACACACGTGTTGCACGTGTTGGACGTTTTGGACCAGTCACAGGTTTAGTTTAATGTTTCAGAGAACGCTTGGTGCATTTTCTCAGTGTCTACGATGTTTTGAACCATAACTACAAACGGAAGTCTGTGAAACTTTTCTTCTATTTTTAAAAAGATTTCTGCAAGTGAATTTGTATCTTCCAATATGAACAAATCGCCCACTGCTGGTACAATTAGAGCTGGAGCAGGTCATTGTTTTTTCCCTCTGCTCTGCTGTATGTGGGCATGTACAGCTCTCTGCAGCCTCTGGTGACTCACATTCACATTCACATTCTGACACATCCTGATAAATATGTTTTTACAGAGAACTAGAGAAGCTCCAGGCTTTGATGAAGTATTTAAATGTACAATTTGAAACATTTAGTCTGTTTTTCTATGTGAAGTGAACAGCCAGTGTTTCTACAGTGCAGCCATCACTTATGTTATCTTGTTGGCTCATATACCATCTGTGGACTGTGCTGGGCGTGCATGTGGTGTTGTGTGGGCGGCAGGAACAGGGAACAAGATTCCTCCTGCTTCTATGGTTTAATGATTTTCTTCATCCTTTTCAGTCTGGCACCAATTTTGTGATATACTGTGGCTCAGTCCAGGTGTCACTGGCCCAGATGAACCTAGCATCTTGTTGGGGGTCTTGGGTCTGTCAGCTTTTATACCTCGTTGATTGCTGATTTCTGTTTGCACCAGCATTAACTTACAGTTCTAATATGGTTGTAGGAAATATAATTATAGATCCTATAACGCTGGATTTATTTGTTGCTTGTCTCTGGTTAGTGGTGTTTTGTTCTGTGTGTAAGCACTCTGTGTAGAGTTTCCTCACTCTCTCTCATTCATATTCTCAATGCTCCGCGCACACACACAGACACACACTGCCCCAGCCACCTCTAACGTGTGCTACTTTCTGTAAGCAAGGGGGGGGGATGAGAGGAGAGGACGAGAGAGACGGACACAAGAAGAGAGAAATAGTCTCTAAAAATACATCCCTCCTGTGCTCCTTCTCTCACCATCATTGACTCTGTGTGTGTGTGTGTGTGTGTGTGTGTGTGTGTGTGTGTGTGTGTGTGTCCTGACATGTTCTTGCTCCTGTTGAGTCGCCCCCCCCCCCCTCACTCCTCCTCTGGTATATTAAGCAAGTCTGCACACAGCTGCCTACTACACCGGTGCCTTATACTGCTGCTGCTGCGATATCATTTCAGCTCTTCAGTCTTGCTCTTTTTCCTAGTTTCTTTTTCTCTCTTCTACATACAGTCAAGCTTTCAACACTCTTCTCTCTAACACACACACACTCGGTTACAGAGCACTTTAAACCCACTCACTTCTACTTGTCCGTAGTTTGAGTACTCTTAAGACACCTCACACTCCTGGGCTTTCTTTGTAGCTGTATATCTGCTCTCTGATACACATACTCATTTAAACACACACACCTTCTCTTCTGTTCACATCTTCCCACGCACACACACCCGCCTGCATCAACAGTAACACACATCCATGCACCGTACTGATTAATATTTTATCATCACTCTTAAAATTCACCTATTCACATAAGCCTAACGCACACAGAGTCCCACTCACTTACTTACACAAACAAACACACACACACACACACACACATTTCCATTGCTGCCTGCAAACTATGTCACAATGCTGATTCCACGGCAGAGGATTAAGATTGCGTTGCGTTTGTGGATGCCTGTTCTGATGCTCAGGATTGTGGTGGCTCACACTCTGGTAATGTATGAAACACACTCACACAAAGCATAATCACCCACTGTGGTAACAGAGAGCAGAGCACCGTGAAACTTTTTAAAATCGCTTTGTCTGGAAGAGCTTTGTGATTTCCTGCTGGACATGACCTGGTGCAGGGCTTAAGAAACATGTTTGTGATAGCTCATTACATAATGTGTTCTCTGTTAGATGCTGTGTACAAGATGTTGATTACCACTAATTTACTACAAGGCATGAATATGTGCTGGTTTGATATGTGTTGCTGTGCAGCTTAGATAAATGTTTCTGAAAGGAGTTATGTGTGTAGATTCATGTTTCTGCTATGAGAGATATTTTATTTACTGTATGTCTTTGGACTAGTTACATGTTTCTAAACTGGTCAGAAAGAATCCAAAAAAAACCTAAGAATGTTTCTGAGCTGAGAGTTTTTGGATTTTTAGAGTAGGTTTAATCTTGGTGGTGGCTGGTTGAATGTTGGATGAGCATTGCAGAAGCACGTTGACGCTAAAGAACTGTTGTACTGTGATCATGCTTTTTTTTCATGAATTGTGTGTTTGTGTGTGTGTCCCACAGATCCAGGGTTCCATCCATCCCCATGCTATCATCATCCTGCCAAACAGCGCAGGGACAGAGGTTCTGGTTTGCTATGAAGATGAAGGCGTTTACATCGACACTTACGGCCGCATTACCAAGGATACAGTGCTGCAGTGGGGGGAGATGCCCGCATCGGTCGGTAAGTTTCACTCACACATGCACGCAAAAAATCACCAAAGCTGCCTGACTCCCTGATTCTAGGTCAGCTCCTGAGCACTGAGATCTGGGACGGGGTGGACTAAAAATAAAATGTGTGATTCTGTGTGTGAGCGTGTGTTGGTTCAAGTAGATCACAGGTCATTATTCCAGCATGAGGGATATATGCACACACAACTCTCTTACAACTGTGTGTATTTTATCATCCCCCAGCTTACCTTCAGTCCAACCAGGTGATGGGTTGGGGGGAAAAGGCCATTGAACTGAGGTCTGCCAGCACAGGGAACCTAGAGGGAGTTTTCATGCACAAAAAGGCCCAGAAGCTCAAGTTTCTGTGTGAAAGGAATGACAAGGTAGGAGACCCTCACTTACTTTACTTTACTGTCAGTGTTAACCTGTCTGTAAGTGTTGACCTTAGAAAGTAAGTTTCAGTCACATCTCAGTGTGATCCCGAGTGGATTTATTGCAACCTTTCTGGACATTTAACATGGTTGCTGAACCTGAATGTGTCTCGTTGCAGGTGTTTTTCGCCTCAGTGCAGTCTGGAGGCAGCAGTCAGATTTACTTTATGACTCTTGGACAGAATTCGTTGTTCAGCTGGTAATAGCTGGACCTGTGGACTCTGGGATTAACTGGTTGTGTCTGGCTTCATTTTTCTGTGTTTGCCTGGCGATGCCTTTTTCCATTTGTGCTGACTGCTCTTTATCTCCATAAGCAATGGACACGGGGACACGGATCAACTGACTACTCCTGGATCCACTGCTCCTCTCTGGGTTCCATGTAAACACATGTGGGTCCACAGTTGAGTTGATCGTAACTCCAGCTGCAGCATAAGTGCTTGAATCCATCCTTGACTGTTGAAGCCTGGAACAGAGATGTGGACCTGAAATTCAGCCAAAAGGAAAAAACACAGCAGCTCTAAAGTGAAAAGCACATAAAGCATTTTTTACAGTAGTTAACCAGATGATTTCCATCACTGCACAAGAGTGTGATTAAAATCTCACTTTGGGTCCTGTCTCATCAAAATCCACATGGAAGCAAAACTGATCGCCGGAGTCACTTCACTTTGATGTGATTGGTCAACATGCAGCCTAAAGATTTCATTCTTCTAATCGACACTTCATTCCGTTCGTTCCACGGTCAGCTCCTCTCTCCTGGATAAGTTTTTTTTTTTTTAAGAAATCTCTTAAATCACTTACTCAGCCAGTTGTCTAGTTATTCTCTCATATCTGCTTTAAATGTGCCCATCTGTGGGATAATACTGGACCAGCTGCTTCGTGCTTCCCTCCGTGCGGTTTAGCTGTAGTCTGATCCGTCTTCATGTTGGCAGAGCGGAAGGACAAGCCCTGCATCGACATCACCCCAAAGCGTGGACTCAAAGGACAGCTACTGTATGCCATTCCACATTTTATTCCATGTAACTGGCTTGTTTTCCTTTTTTTTGTGTGTCTTAATACCTCACAAGGTTCCCGTTTATCAAGGCCTTTCGGTCGCGTTTAGTTTCATCATTAAAGTTATATTAAGACTCACAGCATCCAAACCAATTAGTTACTGTACTGAATATTTATTTTATTGATTAACATACAGTACATTATTATTAGCCATCATTATATTATGTACTTTAAAATGTTATATTATTGATAATGTAACATTTCATTAGGTTGACAGTGCATCGATACTGTACAACACCCTATCACCAAGCATTCAATCTGTCGGTTAAGCCGTAATCACGCTGCCTGTGCAGACCCTATTATGAGTCAAGACTGACATGTGCAACACTTTTACAAAGACCTGCTTCTCTTCGACTGTTTATCAGGTAATTCTCTCCCTGCTTATAAGCAGTAAGTCGGGTTTCTTTCTCTGCTTAGCGTCAAATCAGTTGACAAGTATATTGTACAATTAGCATTAAAATGCAGTTTCACTACCCCAGTATCCCCCAATTTTCTTTCCTCTCTCTGTAATAGATCTGGAAGTTGAAAGGACTTTAGGAGCTCTTAGCCACAGGAACCACAATTCAGATGTACAACATAAAGAGCGTCCACCAGTAGGGATAGAGAACAACTCCACAGCAACAGGCAGTGAAGGCTTTTCTGTAGCTTTGCATCTGTTTTGTAAAAAATCTTGCAAGATGCACTGTTTTCTAAATATTTTATAAATGACAAGCCATGTGTGTGTGTGTACAGAATTCCAGGCCTATGAATGTGAACGTCCATCGCAAACCAGAGTTTTGTCCACAATATCTGAATGTTTGTGAATATGAATATGAGATTACTGACAGTGAACTTGAATGCTCATGTTAAATATCAAATTATGTATCAAATCGCAAATTCTGTTTTCTCCTAACACGCACAAGTCAGGCTCTTTGCACAGCGGCCACCTTTTACATGTTGCCTCTAAGAATTGTTGTGCTTCAAACGCGGAAATATTTCAAGCGATTTATGAGATTACTGCTAACGTTTGGCTTTAGATGAGTCTCACTACCCCACATGTCACGCACATTTGTTTTTGATGGGTCAACTTGAGAAGTCATTATTTTTTTTGTTGGGTCTGGATCTGAGGAGGTTGAATTAGCTGGGCTGACAAAGTGTATAAATACGCTTAGTTTTTTATTTGCCATATTTTCGTCAAAGCAAGAAACCAAAGATGAAGGTTTTGCTGTCTTGGCTTCCTTGAATTTAATTGTGTGAGATACTGACCATGAGTAGCTAATTATGTGATGAAGGTGAAGAGTTGATCATTTATATTTTTATCATCAAAACATAGTGTGGGGGGTGTTATTATATACTGTATAAAAGAAGCGAGAGCATCAGCCTGCAAAGTCTTCAGGACTGGTGTGTCAAGCTAAATTGCAACAAAATATATGCAAGTTTATGTTGCTAGTTCTTATATTTAATATCCTACACGTTTGCTTTAGACAGTGCTAAGTCTGGTGTAAGTGAAGAAATTAGTTTTTACCTTCAAATGTGAATTTGCAATGTGTCTGTTTATGATTTTCATCAGATTTAGCTCTGTTTTGTCATGTATGACCTATATTGTATTTACTCTTGGAATCAAAAGTGCACCAAATGTTTTATATTCAGTTTTTTGTTATGGTCTTGAGAGAAATATAACAGCTGGTTCTGTGAGAATATTTAAAACTAGAAAAGTCATTCTGACAACTGTCTTATTGCTAATTTGTTTCAAGAAAAAACACCCGAGCTGAGAGCTGGTCCACATGACCCGTGTGTGCAGGAAAACTAAAATGTAAATTAAGCAGAGAATTGCTAACCAACATGGGCTTAAACACCAGTCAAAAGTTTAGCCTCACATAGGAATGACCATGTTTTTCTTCAGCTGTGTCGTATCAGTATTACAAATAATAGTTATTTTGACTCTTGGTGTATTTCAGAGCTATTTGAGCTACCTAGCTGATATCCAGATAACAGCCCAGGCTAACAGCTTTCCACTGCAATAAAATTCAAATGATACATCAAATATCAAATTGGCAGTTTTAAGTCACATGAGACGTACGTCTGAATGTCAGGTGTTAACATTTTATTTCTGAGTTTTGACATAAATACACTTTCAGACTGTCAGAACCAGGTTGGTGCTCGGCTTTGGTCAGGTCTGGTCAGCTGCCAGGATCCCGAGCAAGATCCCTGGCAATGTGCCCTGATGAGCACAAAAGACCAGACCAAAACTAGACCTCAACCCCAGTGGGTCCACTTTCTGTTCGTGGCATCATGGCAATCGATTTTTGTCCATTTAATTTAAATCCTGCTCTTCTTCCAGCTGAGTACATTGTAACATGAGTTACAGTTTGGTTTTATGTCCCTACTATTTAAGCAATAATATGTTTAAGAATACCACTTATATTGTATACAGTCATATTACAATGACAAACTTTATGAAGCTGTACTGGTCTTATAATGAGTGGTAGAGGTGTCTGAGTTGTGAAAAAATCAGGCTGCTGTCCGATAATTGAGTTTGTCCTGATAAGAGGTGAAGTTTCTTTCCTTTATATATTGCCCCATAGAAATGTATGTTATATTGTAAAAGTACCACTTGTCCATCATAATTGTTTTACACTTAACAACACATTTTCAGTCGCCTGCATCATTCCTCACTCTGCTTTAAGAAACAGCTCCTGTTTGAACTCACTAACTGCAGTAATGATGTGTGTCTGTTTGTCATGTAAACCTCCACGTCTCAGACACACTGGAGACATTTAGTGCAGTTCATTAGATGTAAACTTTTCTCCCTTCTGCACTTCATCCTTCTCTTAGCGAACATTTGACTGTAGCTGTATCACTAATGAGAGAGAGAGAGAGATCAGTGCACTTCCTCCTACACCCTCCACTGGTTAAGGTGATAATAGATTCAGTTTCAGGCAGTGACTCACGCCTCTAACTCTCCCACCAACTCTTCTTCTCTCGCTGTGTCAACACGTCTCTCGTTACTGCTGACTTCCGTTCCCGGCGCTCGTCTCCATCTTTGTTGCTCTCTCTAGAATTCTCCAACTTTTTGTTCTCGTGTTTTTTCTCTTTTTCTGGTGTTGAATCCCTCCACCCACCCTTATCCTCGCTGAAGGAGTCTTCAGTTAGTTCAGGGGAAAGTTTTGTTTCAGTTTGCGTGTTTGGATTGGCTGGGGACTGGGAAGGTACTGGGAACCTAATAAGTCTAAATATATTTGTACCCCAGCAAACACAGGAATGCTTTTCTGTTGGATGTTTGTTGTAGTGGAATGAATCCTGGTGCAGTTCAGATGTGCTAACGTTTGTTGTCAGTGTGGAACTATGAGTAAAGATTACGTTTAAATTATGTAAAAACTCGTAAGTTAACTAACTAACTAGTTGTTGCTTATTAATTTAACTTGTAAGAGTGGGAATGTGGACAACAACTATGTAATTATACTGCAGGCTGCAGATGATGAAGATCTGTGGCTGAACTGTACACTTCTAACGAAAGTGTTGGTTCATGTGGGAGGGTGTGATGTGGACTGTGAAAAGGTATTAAATAGGTCCAAACTAAGTGTGGAAGGGAATGAAGGATGGAGTTAGAGGAGGTAGTTGGTGGCTTGAGTCAGGTGTCAGTTGAAAGACGGAACATGGATGTTGCTCTGAAACCCAAATCCACAATTTTACTGTCGTTACATTAACAGACGGTGTTGAAAAGTGATTTAAAATTGTAGTAGCGGGCTGCCACAGTGTGCACATGTGGGTAGAGAGTAATGAGGAGAAGGAGGACGAGCATGTGAGAATATTAATGAGAGCGACGACGATCATGAGGAGCAGCCTTTTTAGTTTTGCAGTACAGCTTTACGCCGTCACGTCTCCATTGGCCAAATGAATTTTTTTTTTCTTAACAATTGTAAAACACCAACGAATATAATGAATAATGAAAATTATATAAGATCAAATGTTATATTGATATATATTTAAGAACAAATATGTTTCCGTAGCCATTTAATGTCTGTATCATTATAAAGGTGATTGTTTTGTTACTGTTTTGCACTGGACCTATTTGTGATGCGTCATATACTGTACCCCTCCTGCTTCAAGATGAACACACACTAACTTGTGTTTCCATGTAAAGAGGCAAAAGACAGTGAGACAATAATAAATATGTTCAATTGAATAATGTGTTGTGCTGTGTTGATTGGTGCCAAGGTCGGACTCACATGATTTGTTCATCTACCCACGGCTGCATTTCAACGCTGACCCATCAGAATACTTGAATCCAGTTAACTTATGAAGCCCTAATGGACAGAGGCACTTTCATTTATGTGCTGTCCCTAGTTTGAACCAAAAACACTGAATACTACATTTCCCATAATGCAGGTGGATATACGTGATATACCATCGTTATCAGCTTCAACTCTTTTTGTAACAGGTTCTCTAAAAAAAAAAAAAAGTTAAAAAGCAAAACCTGAACGCACAGTTCTGATCGTCTTGCCGACTGGAGTCCACATCAGAGCTACACAAATATCAACAGACTGTGTTTTTGTTCTTCTTCTGTGTATTTGTATGGATTATTTTTGTGTTTGTAGCTCTTTGTTTTGATTTTACTACTTGAATTCACCTTTACTGATCACTAGAGTCCTGCTTCCAGACACAGGCTACAGTTTGCGACGTAGCCAGCAGCAGATGACAGACAGATGACGCTAGTTGAACACAATGGAGCATTTGGCAGCTTATTTAGGAAACCTCTGGAAGAACAGAGCTAAAATTAGAGTGAATGTTTTTCTTAAAATTTGTCAGGTGGCCAGTAACACTACCCCACACATTGAGGAAAAATGTTGGATGATTTGATTTCATCGCAGCTGCATGCGGCATCGGCTAAATTGGTCTTGAGTGGGGTCAGGTTAAGGTTACAGGGTGCGGGTTAGGCATGTCATGTGCAGAGCGGGTAAACCCTTGACCATGTCAGCTACCGGCTCTGCTCTTTCTCTGTGTCTGTCTCTGTCTCTCGCTCTTTTCCATGGGTCTCATGTGTCTCATATGAAGACTCGCTGGCACCAGTGGCAGTTTTCCTGGCCCCTGTCTTACTCCCTCTTGGACAAAGTAAAGTCATCGAGCCTCCAGCTGCGACACCTGAGCTACCTTACGATGCTTAAAATGAAACAAGTGATCTGTGAATTACTCCTGGTGTGATCAGACTTGACGTTAGCGACTAACATGAGCTCCGGGACCACAGAAACAGGTGAATCACTTGTCTGAGTGGATCTGAGCTTCACTCTCTTGAAACTCTGCTCTGTCCGCCTGTTGACTAACACTTTACTCCGCTCTAAATTTGCCCCTTTAGTACCCCTCCAACTGAACCCCTGCTGCCCTCCCACCCCCACTCGCAGCCTCAGATTCCCTCTTAACCCCATACCACCACCACAACCCCCCTCAACATACACACACACACGCACCCCTGCCTCTGTGTTTGTGTGCAAATGTGTGTGTCAGCTCGCCCAGAGCAGGGAGCGACCAAGCCATGACTGGCAGCCACACAGTCACATAGCTGTTCTACATTTGGCATTGGAATCATTCACACTTCCTGTTGGATCAATACATTTGTTGTCGTTGTTGTGGTGAGAATAAAAGGCCAGACAGGTAAGGACGGCTTATATTTTGGCTGAAGTTCTCTACAGTTGGAGTGAAGCTGTGTGTTTTGGAGGTGTTTCACATTTAGCATGGCTGGCTCAACTCTAAAACCCAACCACAGCATGGAGGAACCTGTCAGATCCACTTTACACACAGCATCTCAAGCTTATCGCATCTCAAGCTTATTGCTTCATATATCCAGAGAACAGAGTTTGGTGGGGTTGTGTTTTGTGGCATATCCTGGTTTATACAGAGGAGAGAAAGTTATGCTGTTATGCTGTAATTCAGTTGGTTCACAAGTTTCTTCACAAGATCCTGTATGTCATGAGAGTGTGGGGAGGGGAGCAGAGACCGTGGTGCATGAGTTTGCAATCAGAAGGAAGAGGACAGCTGGGATGATCTGTCTGCAGCTAAATTTATGCTGTGTCATGTGCTATCCATCTATCCATCTATCCATCTATCCATCTATCCATCTATCTGGTGTGTTTATCAGCGAATTAAGAAAATCTGTTACATCCACCTGTATGTCGCTGCGTTCAGCCGCTGAGCTGTGATCGGCGGACAGACAGGTCAGGTGGCCCCTGTCCAGGCTAAATCGGTCCCCCAATCACAAGTCGAATTGGAGAGTTGGAGGTGGACGGGTAAGAGCTTTTTCAGAATGACGCAACTGACAACCTTCTTCTTTGGCTGACACCATGTAGAGCAATTGTTTCCACTGATATTCCCTTTAAATTCCAGTGGATATAAAGAAAATAAATGAATCATGTGCAACTAAATATATAGAAAATAGAGACAATTTCATTGCTGCACATCCTGTTAATATAATTCATTGCTAGGACATCTTCAGCAGTTCAGTTTGTATGCAAAAAAATGATTTTTTTTAAAGCCAATAATACATGTTGTCACACATGAAGAAAAGTTTACCTCTAGTTAAGAACGGTTTGCTTGTAATGACCAGGTTCCAGGTTAATGAAGTTTTGTGTGCTTTCCAAAAAATAAGTAAGAACACATGGTAGTCTTTGTGTATTAACCATGAAACATAGAAAATAAAAAAACAATCATTGCTACTTTATTTCATCAGAATGTTTGATTAAACCAAACATCATACAGCCATGTGTGGAAACACACCTAGTAGTAGTAGTTCCTAATGAAACAGTAATGGCAGTAGTTTGTGTAAATAGGTAAGGTGTTTGTTCTAGTTACACAGAAGTTGCTACACATTACTGTAGTAATAGTATTGACTAATTACCTTATTATTACAGAGTTATTACTGCTTATTACAGTATTATTACCTAAATATTACTCCTATTACCTTGTATTACCTTGTGTAGACTGATGTATATGTATGGATGTATGGAGGGTGTGCTGACCGTACAGGAAGACTGTCTGACACTTGTCACAGGTGTTTGGCCGCTGGATGCAGATTCCCTTTGGCGGCTGATTTGATTGCTCCACAGGGTTGGATGTCATCTATCGATGAAATGAAGCCACAGATTATCTAGTGATTTTTTTTGTTGGTAGATTTCAACAAATCCTGCTCTGCTGATCTGTGCTGCTGCTGGGCTAAATCTGTTCACAGCTGAGAGCTACTTAGGGTCTTCATGGTGTTGTATGCAGGACTGGAATTGCACAGTGGGTGGTTTGTTTAAATTTAACCAGATGGATTGTGGGTAGGTGTTGGTTTCCTCCTGTTTCGTCCTAAAAAGCTCTAGTCCAGGCAGGAGGTACTGTAGGTCAGTTCATCTGCTTTCAGTCAAGGAAGATGTTGCTCCATGAGATTAGGAAATGCAGTAAACATTTGTGTTGCAATGTGTAGTTGGAAATACAAGGAATAAGTATTCTATAAATATATATATATATATATATATATATATATATATATACCAACAAGAAGTAAGAGGATATTTCTATGGCAACAGCTGAGCTCATCTTGCAGTGTTTTCCTCCATTTTTCTCCACAATTAATTTGTATCTGTCTATACTGACAGATCCCTGTGTATCATAACAGACTGAGAAAGTTCCTCATCGTGACTCACACTGAACTTCTAACACTCTCCTGTACTTTGTACTTTGCCCGTGGAAACACGGTTGCAGCAATATAGACGTCTGGTGTACGTTAGAGCAGTGCAGCCATATTCCAAGTCTTTGGTGTGTAATAGAACAGGTGGCATGAACATCAACCCCGGAGGATACGTGGCATTAAAAATACCAGCCGTTATTCTTCAGCGACACAGCTGTGTGCTATAGGTCAAAAGACTGCATCATCAGAACATCTGTCGGATTTCATTTTCCATGTTTGCAGGCAGGTACATATATAATGTCTATACGCCAGATTTAACAGTAATCAGATCCTATTGTACAGTAATACTGCTGCTACTGTAAACACGCGTGCACATGTATATGTGGTATATGTGTGTTTCTAAAATGATCAACCCCAAAGTCATTATGTAGTGTATTGGGTCAGTCAGTGCAGCAGAGTGGACTGATAGGTGATGATGGGTGGATGTAATACTATACCTGTCACATCCAGTTCAATAACATTCACCTCTGATCCAGAACAATTCAGTTTTACTTGATCTAATATATATCATCATTGCGCTGTACAAGATGTCTATAGTGTGTTTGTACACACTGTGAGTATATCGTATGAATATGTGATGGCATCAGACCTTGAATTGCTGGAAAAAGGATATTGTAAATTTAAAGTCATCATTAAATTAAGAAGTTTAATTCCCATAGAGTAGCTGCACACTTCTTCATTCAATATAAACAACACAATTGTTTCTAAAGTTCTTTTAAAGGGATACTCTGCCAATTTTACTTTATTTATTCACTGTCCAGTTAATCTGTCTCTTGTGACTCGTCACACTTCATATAAAATCAACAGTAAGTTGCTGAAATAACCCTTTAACTGGAACATTTACTGCACCATAATTTGATATTATGAAAACTTTGCACTTCGTAACGTCGTAACTGGACTTGGCGACCACTTCCTGGACGCCGCCTCGTCCCTCTGCTGTTTGCCAGTCGCACTTTGTGAGTGCAGCTTGTGTAAATCCTGTGGTGATAGGACACAAAGACAATTGATATGAAGGGTTCCGCAGCAGCTGCTGTTGTATCAGCAACGGGTGTCAACTGAAGTATACACATACTCTACATACACAAACACACCTGTTGTGAGTGATTATCTGAGGGGAAAACTGGACGTGTACATAGATGTTATACATCGCTCGGCTTTTTTCATAAGCTGCGATCCTCTTGTTCAGACTGTTACAGCTGTTCTGACGTTAATGCTTTAATCCCTACAGTGTGTAGCACTTCAGTGGACAGAGAGAGGTTACAGGTAGAACAGGCATACAATCTGAAGAGAAGATTTGATCTCTCACTATGTGTCTGTCCCCTAACTGGAGACACAGAGATTTATCTCAGGTCAGAGATTCTCTGCTGTGCTCAGGAGGCGGCAGAGTTTAATTTAGCCCAGAAACCTGAACCTCAGCCTCCTCTGTCAGCTCCTTCTCTAATCCCAGCACAGAGCTGCAGAGGGCTGTGGGCTGGGATGTGCAGGAGTCTTTTTGGTTGTGAAATGATGAAAGACTCAATTAACTTTGATTCCCCAACACACTATGGTGAGACCACCGTAGAGACATTTAGTAACCTGGCACATAGGAAGTGACACATTATATCTGTGTACACTCACCAGGCAAGTCAGTGCTGTAGGGTGCCTGAAAAAGGAGATCCACTTTCATTCTGCTGCATTACAACATAATAACAAATAATAAGAAATAACAAATATATCAATGTGTTAAAATGATGGATGGACAGATGCACTTTTTGTAATTTTGCACCAATGCAAATATAAAAAAGTGTTGAAATAGGGATTTGGATCCCAATGGAGTCATGTACAACCTGTTCTGCAACCATGTTAATATAAAAAAGGTTATTGGATAAGGTTCTTATGTTGCAGGTGTAATGCTTCTCAATTCTTTGAACAGCCTTCGGACCTGAGCACTGAGCAAAGTTTATACAAGCTGCAATGTTGAAGATGCAAATGTTTGAAAGGTAATGGCTTCTTCCAATGCACACCATGGTTGTTCTCCTGATGGTGGAATTATGAACAATGATATTAGCTGCTGCAAGAGAAAAAGGCCTTTGGTTCTCTAGCTGCTACTTTGCTGGTCCTTGTGTCCTTTCAGTCTGTTACATGGCTCGATCTCAGCGTGATCTTTGTTGCCTCTCTTAGGGAGGTTAACAGTGATTAAGGGGGGAGGTTGGCAGTGAGCTGCCTGACAGTCAACTGTTGCAACCTGTTTTCTAGCCTGGTGAGCACCTGCAACTCTTCTTCCACGTTCTTCAGAAATCTCTACTGTTTGAGTTGTGGCTCACTTCTACAAAACTGTGTTGTCAAGAACAGACTTTGATAGTGAAGACCCAGATTTCTCTTCTTCAAATAAGACATACATACACCAGATGGATACACACTGTGAAAAAAGAAGAGGCAGGAGAGACTCTTAAGGTGTCTGACACTTTGCTTTTGTCTTTGTAGAAAGCACAGCAACCTCTGACACTGCCTCCTGGAACGCCTGAAATATGGCACAGTAAGTCCACCTGCACACACACACGCACACACACCTGCACACAGACACACACACACACACACACACACACACACACACACACACAGATAGAGAGAACAGATTATTTCACTGCTGGTATGTTTCACTTCTTGACTCTGTAGAATCCAGAGGGTGCAGAAGAAGACTAGCACCATGTCTCTGACCATCTCCTCCTCCTCATCCTCCTCCTCCTCTGTATCTTCCTCTCGAGAGCTCCCCACCAGCTCCTCCTCTTCCTCCACCCTCATCACCCAGAGACACTCCAGCCTGGTGCAGCCGATGTGTGTCAGCCCTCAGAGGGTAAAACTGAAATAAATCCTCTCATCTCATAGACACATATATTGTGTTATGTAAATATGTTATGTAAAAGCGGAATTTGAAAAACTCTCATACAAGTAAATAAACAAATGAAATAAAAATGCTGCAAATTATATTAGAAGCATTATTGTTTCCTGATTCAGAGTCCCATTTACAATCAACAGTATTCAGGGAGTGGAGTGGCTCCTACATTTGTTAAGGTAAAAATATACACACGTGTGATTGTAAGAGCACAATTATAGACAAAGAACATTTATTATTAATGTATTAATCTTACCTTCTCACCTTCTCCTCTCTGTCTTTGTGTCCTTGTCTGGTCACATCATCATCATCCTGTCTTAGTGTCTCCATGATGTGTCCACAGCGAAGGGACAGTTAGTGGTCCTGGAGTGCAGACTGAGGGGAACGCCGCCCCTGCAGGTCATGTGGTACAGAGAGGAAGCACAAATACTGGACTCAGATGATTTTAGGATACTACGCAAGAGTGAGTATGTGTGTAAATGAGTGTTTGGCAGTGTGATCCCAGATAATGGGATCGTGTGGCTCTGACATGGGTCATGAATTTGACTTGAAATGCAGGTCACAGTTAAAAATGGTTATAAGCCTTTGCCTTGACCATTCTGCTAATACTGCTCCCTGAAGCTCACACCTTTGACCTCTGAGTTCCAGAGGACATAACTTTTCTATCTCCCTGTTTTTCCAGAGGCCAGTTCTGCATCACTGCCAGGTGAGTAGACAGAATAGCTGTTTTACACAAATGGCTTCTTGGTGTGGGGGGATGCAGACATGAAACATGTTACAGTTGTCCTTACTTGTCTCAAATTACTTTTTTTTTCCCTTACCAAAAACTTTAAATATGACAAACCCTGTATGGGAAAAGTGGCTGCTCACAAGAGAAACAGACTTTTATGTTATTCAGTTATTCTTTGAATATGAATAGCTGAATACTGTCATCATAAATAAACTAGTTTTAAATATGGACACTTCTTTATGGTTTTATTAGTCAGACATTTCTCTTGTTTGGCTTCCTTTATCTCTCTTTTCTTGTCACTGATAAATAAACCATTCTTGGAGCATTAATGTCCATGTGTTGATCTTTGCAGAAGAGCTGTGTACACTGGTGATAACTGAGGCCTTTCCAGAAGACTCAGGCCTGTTTAAATGTGTTGCCCACAACTCCTTTGGCACAGTCTCCTGCTCAGCCATGCTGGACGTTTACAGTGGTGAGCCGTCTATGTGATCTGCTCTGCATTAACCTGCTGAACAACATTATACAGTGAAAATGTTTGGTCTGACCCCCCCACGCAGACCTGGAGGAGCAGCTGGAGACTGAAGCCGTTCATCAGCAGAAAGTAGTTTCTCTCAGACAGAGAAAAGAAGAGTTACAGCAAGAGACGTCTTCCTCCACAAAAAGCACTGAGGTGTTTTCATCTGTGCTGCCTGACTCTACAAACCTCCCCCCTCCTGAGTGGCCTGACAGCCCCCTAGAAGATAACTTCCCTATTGAAGAGTGAGTACATGCCCACATCATTTTCAGTCAATAATATTAACATTATGTGATGTGTGTAACATCTGCACAGTGGATAGTTGAAGCGTCTCTCGGCAGCTAGATGTTTTTGACTCTAGTTATCAGTTACTAATCTGTAACTAAGGACACTGAGGGGGGGGGGGCTATTGGACGTTTTACTCTGCTATATTTGTCCGACAGTGTATATAATATAACATAAAACAATGTTTATAATAATAATAATGATAAATTATAATATATATGTATTGTATGATTAATTCAGTCTAATTGATGTGTTAGTGTATTTCTGATTATTACACACAAGTTTATCATGTCAGTTTATGGAAGAGGTTTATGGAATATTCATTCATAGTCAATTTATTCAGTCACTGTCGATTGATTTTAATTTTATCAGAAGAAACATACCGTTGTAGTTTCTCTTTGAATCCAGTCGAGGTCGCTATTGTAGTGTTCTAAAACATGGAGCCGGACAATGTATTCTTTCTTTCTTTCTTTCTTTCTTTCTTTTCTTTTCTTTCTTTCTTTTCTTTTCTTTCTTTCTTTCTTTCTTTCTTTCTTTTCTTTTCTTTCTTTCTTTCTTTCTTTTTTCTTTCTTTCTTTCTTTCTTTTTGTCTTTTTTTCTTTCTTTCTTTCTTTTTTCTTTCTTTCTTTCTTTTCTTTTCTTTCTTTCTTTTCTTTTCTTTCTTTCTTTCTTTCTTTCTTTTCTTTTCTTTCTTTCTTTCTTTCTTTTTTCTTTCTTTCTTTCTTTCTTTT
>JAUYWH010000002.1:4232388-4246959 GCA_034779795.1 Ctenopoma multispine
GTTGAGGAAGTTCTGTGCTGACTGAAAGATATCAGTCAAATCTCTGCAAAGATGTTCCCCCTCACAGATGTTTCTTTGAAGATGTCAGTAAAGATTCTCAGTTGTCAGGTTGTGGTTATTCCAAAAATGCTGTTCAGTGGATACTGGACTTGTTTTAGTTGAAGCTGTTTCCTGCTGGAGGGGTTGAGCTGCTACAGAACTACCTAAATGTTATCTTTTAATTAATGGAGCTGTCAGTTACAGCAGGAACCTGTTGGTTCTCTATCATTCGAGACTAGGATTGAAAGACAGCTTAGCTTAGACCTGCTTAGCCCCCAGGGATGTAGGAAGGAATTAGTGTGAAATATTTTCTCCAAACCTAAAAAGGCTTCATTAATTTTATTATATAAATATTATGTCTAATATATAATATATATAATATATATAATATATATGTACAGCAGTTGTGCTGCTTTCTGGATCACTTTCTTTCTTTCTTTCTTTCTTTCTTTCTTTCTTTCTTTCGTTCTTTCTTTCTTTCTTTTTTCTTTCTTTCTTTCTTTCTTTCTTTCTTTCTTTCTTTCTTTCTTTCTTTCTTTCTTTCTTTCTTTCTTTCTCTACCCATAACTCTTGAGCATGATTTAAACTGGTTTCAAACCCGTGAATGGGACAAAGCTACTTTATGGAAATGAGCTCTGTGTGAACCGAACCGGTGACGTTGTTCAGAGACGTCGTCATGGTGACGACGCTGCGCTTCTGGGACAGTGAAGCGATCAGGTGGACGCGCGCGCTCACGTCTCGCCGCGTGCCGCTCGTGCGCGCGCGGTGTCACCTGTCGCGGTCCTGCCTCCGTCTCTGCTCATCGCAGCTTCACTGTGTCCGTCGTGCGGGGAAAGTTCAGAGTCACCGAGCCTGACCTGAAGTGTAAGGACCGTGGTGCAGGTAAGAAAACAAACTCTTTGAACGTTTTGAACCTCAGTAATTCAGGATATTCCACACACACACACGTTTAGCTCAACAGGCTAATTTTCCTCTCTTGTTGATATCATGGGAACTTAATTTACTACATAAACTATGTCTAGAGCACTTGGAAAGTGAACTTTCGCCTATTTCAGAGTCGTTTTATCTGGTTGGTGCTGTTTCATGCTTGAGGAAAAACTTGAGCCGTCAGGTAATTGAAATTGAAGGAACTAACGACGTTCAGTGAACAGTACTGACTGACTGTGTTAAAACTACACGTTACAGATGTACTTTCCTGCACATTTAATGTACCGTTACCTCCACTTAGGTATGGTATTAACGTGGCCCTCTCTTTTCTGGAGCTGCTTGAGGATCCACTTTAACCATGAGAATGAATTGTGTTTGTGCTGCCAGAGAGGAGTCAGTGACTGGTTGTGTTGTTTTGCTGACAGAAACACTGTGCACAGTCTTTAAAAAGATGCTGTCACCAAGCCCAATATTATAGCACATCAAAATATACTAGTTGTGAAACCTGCCTCTGATGTTTCTTGGTGTTTTTATCCTGTGAGTTTCTGTGTTCGTTGTTTGGTATGCTTCTGTAAATGTGTTTTGGACTTTGATTTGACACTGAAATCCAGTGGCTGGGAAATATGTTTGGCACTTTACATCAGTGTCCAGGGCGATGAGCTCATCTGTAATGTGAAGTGCAGACATGGCGTCTGTGTCCTTCAGAAAGCCCCTTTCCCCAGCGCTGCACACAACAGTTGTTCAGAAACTTTTGGCAGCAGTCTGTGTGTTAAGGTCATGTTGAGGTTCACTGGGCAAACTGAAGTTTGTCTGATTGTTTTATTGATTAGATTATATGTAATGTGAATAAAGATGACAGCCTCACACATTCGTACACATTAAGAGGACGTCCTTCCATAAAAATAAAATGTGCTTTTTCTTTGAGAAAGTTTTCCTCACATGTTTGTTGGTTTGAACAATAGAGTGATTTTGAGAGTCCTTATGTAAATAAAAAATATATATATATACAAATATGTTACAAAACTGATCTTATTGTGGAGAGGTGCTGTTGCAGCCCCTTATGAATTCAGTCATAGAGTAGCTTGAGTGTGAGGAGAGAGAGGCTCGCACTTCTGGCCAGTTATATACTGTGCAGAGTGCATAGTGACGCAGGGAGCGTGAGGGCTGGACAGAGCAGAGTGGATTGACAGGCAGTTTCATGCTAGTGCTAATGTATATTGCATGTTGCATTAAGGTTAAGGATAGGGGGTAAGAAAAATATGTCTGTGAGTGTTCTCACGACGTTACAGAGGGTCTGTGTGTGTAAAGGGTTAGGTCACCAGTAGAGAGTCTGCACCTGCCGGCTGATGTCCAGATTTCAAGACCAATATAGCTTTGCCGACTTAATCATGCAAGCACAAACACAAACACAACCACACACACAAATGCAACCACAGCGCTAAACCAAAAAAACACAAACGTGACTTTCACATAGTAGCATTTAAAGCTCAGAAGCTACGCCGCACACTAAACACACAATCTGGTGCAAAGTCTTTGTCCATTATACCATTAGCAGAGGTAGAAAACATGACTGGCATGAATGACATTTGGTGAAAATAAGTTACTATAATTAAGTTACTGGAGTCAAATTGTGTATGTTTAACCTAAAAAATAATACTCCTAACACTAATTTTTTGGGGGGGAAAACGTAGAGTAGAAGAAGTGTTTGGTTCATCAGTATATTTTAATGCAAAGTTGCTGAGTTTAGGTCAACTGATGCTGGCAGCCTAAAATTGTCCTTTGCCCTGAGTGGGAGAAATGAAGAAACATTGAGTGAATGTGTGAGAGAGCGAAGAGAGAGACTGCTATTGTCATCATGCTCCTGCGTAGCCCAGACTACATGGTAGTCATGGGAACAAAATTCTTTCCTAGTAGAAAAGTTAAGGACCAGCCAGGCCTGGTATTACAGGAAGAGGACTACTGAGTGGGCTGAACCGGGAGCAGAACCACTGATCTGTCTGTTACTGTCATTAGACGGTCCTCCTGGTATCACGGCAGACATATTGGAACATATAATCTGTAGTAAAGGATATTTATAATCCTGTTCATCAGTCATCATATTGATCTCGGTGGTAAAAACCTGAACCATTCATATAACGTAAAGGCCGGATGGCAGAGTTGTCTATTACCATCATGGAGTACTGGCTAACACGCAAGTTAGCTTCTGCAGCCTCACGTCAACCTTCTTCAAAACAACCCAACATGAAATAATGTTGAGAGTTTCTAAAAGCAAAGTGATGACACATATTTAACAAGAAGTCTTTTCCCACACTCCTACGTCGAAGAACAACAACTGTTTGGCCAGTAGTTTTGTTTTGGTGCTCTTGGACTCAGGTTTTATGATGGATTATTGTGGACCAGCTGTTTGCTCCATGAGGAATACTTGTCTTCCCTTTTATCAGGTGGTTGGAAACCAAACGTAGTAAATTTCATTTGTTTTGACACGGAGCTCAGTAGATTGGGGGTTGTCCTGCATTTAATCTTTTTAGCTTTAGCAACTCTGTAGGTGAAATCATTAGTTTCCCAGACACTCATCCCAGTACATGTAGTTTATATGACTATATTCAGATCTTTGCTAACACGTCCTTCTTTATCTTTCAGTTTTCCAGATCCTGAGCCAGCCGACCACTCCTTTGGAGAACCCTGTGATCAAGGTGAGGAGGAAAGTGCTCTGAGTTCAAAGGGCCAAAGGTCAACAGAGGTCACTGTTCGAGCCTGTACACCCAGCACTCCCCCTCCACCTTCACCTCCACCACTGGCACAAGTCGAGGAGAAAGCTCCAGCACCCAAGCTGTTTACCCCGAGCAAGCTCAGTTTCAGTGTAAGAACATTTTTTTCACTAAGTTTTGTGCTGCCTGAGACCTGCCCTAAGAACGTAACTACTGTCTTCTGTGTCTTCTCTTGTCCAGTCCTCACAGTCAGGAGGCAACAACATGAACCTGTCAGACCTGCCTACCTTCACTCCCAGTGCCTTCCCTCCCAGTGCCTTTAACTATGAGCGACCGAGGCATTTTATTCAGTCGCAGCCGTCCTTCCAGGCACCCAGCTATGAAAGTGTGCTGAGGGAGGCCCAGGAGAACCAGAATACCTCCCAACAGAACCTCAGTAGTTTCCAGAATAGTCCAAATGTTACAGAGACACAGAGTCAAACTAAGATCAAGTCTACACAAAGTCAATCGTTTTCTCAAACTCAGTCAGTGTCCAAGTCCTTGTCTCAGACCCAGTCACAGTTTCAGTCTCTAAGCCTGAATCAGAACCAGACCCAGTCTCTCGCCCAGACACAGATCCAGACCCAGGCCAATGGCATGTGCAAGTCCTCCCCTTCCTCATCCAGTCTCAGCTCTCCAATTTCCACCACAGCCTCCTCTGCTGCACCTCCTCTTTCTTCCACTGCCCACTTCCTCAGTCCCTCGACCACCTCCTCTTCTTCTCCTTTAGCAGCCTCCTCATCCTCTCTCCCCCGCACCACCATGCGTTCCACCATCACCCTCACCCCCAGCGTCCCAAGTGCCACTGGCCTCGGCAGTGCCTCCCTGCCAGCCAACCAGGACACCATGTCAGCGCCTGCTGCGTACCTCTGCTCTGTGCTCCCCTCCCAGTCTGCCTTCTCCCCTTTCTCCCACTCCAAACTGTCTCCCAATTCCCACCTTCCCCTCTCCTCCACCTCCCCGTCACGCTCCCCACTCACCCCCTCTAGCCCTATCCTACCCACAAGGGCGTCTTCCTCTCCTTCCTCCATGCCCCAGCAACCTATCCCATTGTCCCCTTCTCTCCCTTGCTCCCCTCTCTCTCCGTCCTCTTCCTCTCTCCCGCAGCCCAACACTCCTAACAGTCAGAACACAGTACCACCAACCGTGGTCTCCCTGCCAGCCAGCTACAAGGGAACACCTAATACGTGAGTCACAGTTTACATCATGATGTTCACTCTGCTGTTTAAAAGCACACTAAATATATTTAATAGTAATTTTAAGGAATTAATTCCACACACACAGTATATTTATTAGAGGTGTGAATCACCAGAGACCCGACGATACGATAATCACAATACTTAACTCACGATACGATATTATTGCGATTTCAAATGTTCTGCAATATGCTAAGTATTGCGATACGATATATTGTGATTATCACATTTTTTTCAACTGTAAATTATGTCCATAAAGGTAAACTTTGTCAAAATACATTTAATCTAATAAAAAAAGTCCTCAGTCTTTCTCTTCAATCATTTTTATTGCTGACAAACTGTCTGTATTACAGTTTATTCCAGCTCAGCTGAATGCAGATATGTGGACTACTGTGCAATTAGTTATTTTTAACACTAAAAAGTTTGCTTTGTTTTTTAAATTTGCATACAAAATATCAATATTTAGACACATTCACATTTTAACTGGGCAGGTTAAAGTGTCGGTTAAAGGTTTGTTTCAGAAATTAAAATGTTGTGCCTGTTGTTTTCTTGTGCTCCTATTTAACTCCTTCCTATATCTCTCTCCCCATTTCATAGACTTCCCAAGCCTATCTTGAAGAAGTCCGTAGCTCCTCGGCCTTCTTCGTCTCGCTCCACGGATGAAGACATCCAAGGCTCCAAAGACGCCCTCATCCAGGATCTGGAGAAGAAGTTGCGCTCAAAGGAGGCTAAGAGGAGAAACAGCCAGGTGTGTGTCTGAGTGTCCTGAAAATACTCAGAAGTGGAATCATCCTACATGTCATTCATCCAAAAAAATTTACTAATCACAGCATCACCCCACCCACAAATCTCATTTCAACAGTAGAAAGCTTTGTTTTTGACAGAAACTGTCCTACGAGGAGCGTATGGCTCGTAGGCTGCTGGGTCCAGACAACGCTACCTACATGTTCGACCAAGACAATCTTTCAGACTGTCAACTCGACCAGGTACCAAAGTTATTACAAAAAACATTTTGAACAGTGACTGCGCCATATAGACATTTATGTTGGCTCTGGCCCAAAACTCATTAGCTTTCATTTGGCCGTTAAGTGAAGCCCATACATCATTACAGTCATTTAGCTTTGAATGGCTGCACAGGGAGACTGTTACCCTCTGAGGGCCTCCAAATGGGCTCCCAGCCCCAAAGTTGAATAAGCCTGGCGATATACACAGCAGCACCAGTGAGCGGTCTCATGCTGATCAGTTCACTGTGTGTTTGTGTGTGTGTGTGTGTGTGTGTCAGGATTGTTGTCAAAAAGCCTCTGTCCCTGTCCCTCTGCAGCCTCTATTCTCTCTGTCTTTCACTCTCACACACTCACACACAGGCACATGCATCCTCAGGCCAGCAAGGTTTGTCAGCAGCTATTTCCAGCCTGATTTCTGAGCATGGGCCCCTTCCACTTGTGACAACAGGACCATTGTGTCAGAATAGACACACGGGCATTTGGTCAACCTGTTGATCAGTACATTTAATCTTCTACTTCTACTTTAATCTAAAGTTCAAACCTGTGATTACCTCTGCTTATCTGTTTGTTACAGCCAGATTCACCAGAGGGAAGACACACAGGTGGACTATGGTAAACACAATTTATTCATCAATATGCCTATAAACATTAACCCAAGTTTCCAGTCTAACAGTAGAACCGTGAACGATTCCCTTGAGATTCCCAGTGAGCAGTATTTGCTCACTCTGTGCAGTTGTAAAACTAAATAGGCCTCTTAAAAATAGCTCATGAATAACAGCTCATGGACATCTGACACTTTTTGTTTCTGCCCATTAGATGTAGCAACTGAAGCTGAAGCAGTCAGCGCAGTCATGCATGCAGCTTATATCACAGAGTGATCAGTTTGTCATTTGTGTCTGTGTAAGCTTATTATTCTGTAAAGCAGGTTGAAGAGTTTCCAGTGGGATGACAGGCTGCTATTTTTTATTATTTCATTCTAAATATTAGTCAGTAAAGTGGTTTGAATAGATGTTGTGTAAATCTTATGGCTGATTGTCGCGTTGACTTAATCTCCACATTGTGGTGGACCATAAACCATTTCTTAATCTACTGGGCGTCTTTTAACTCCAGCTGAATATGAATCTCATTCAGCAGCTGTGTCGTCGGGACAGAAACAGAGGAGCAGTCGGTAATAACGTGGTTGCTTGTGTGCGTGTTGTCACTAGTGAAGAGTAAAATTCAGTCATTGAAAGTGAAGTAAAGTGCAGTTATAAATAAATAATCTCTCTCTCTCCCTGCAGGGGGAGGCACCACTTAGGGACAGACGAGAGGGGGATTGAGGGATCAGCTATCCAGGAGAAGTGTTACGCTCCGCGCTTCCTGCAGATCCCCGCAGACCTCACTGTGGAGGAGGGACGCTTCTGTAGGATTGATTTCAAGGTGAAACACGTTCACAAATTCCAGCTGTGATCGTGCTGAGAGAGATAAGGGGGGGGGGGGGGGGGGGGTAAAACTGCACCCCCCCCCCCCCCCCCCCCCCCCCCCCCCCCCCCCCCCCCCCCCCCCCCCCCCCCCCAAAACTGCAACCTCTCTCTCTCTCTCTCTTCTGAATTCAGGTTGGAGGCCTCCCCGCACCTGATATCTGCTGGTACTTGGACGGTAAAGCTATTCGCCCAGACGACTATCATAAGATGTTGGTGTGTGAGAAAGGGATGCACTCATTCATCATAGAGATCGTCACAGTGCACCATGCCGGTGTGTACGAGTGTGTGGCCAGAAACAGAGCAGGGGAGAGCAGATTTACCATGAGGCTGGATGTCATAGGTACAAATGCCATCACAATCATAATGAATCACACCGCAGATCTGGACGTGAACTTTTATTTCACTTTCAGAATTTTTCTAAAACTTCTTCCTCTGCAGCTCAGGAGGTTCTCCGTCCTCCCACCTTCGTTCAGAAGATGGCGAACACCAGAGCTCTAGAGGGCGACACTATTAGGTTAGAGTGTAAAGTGGACGCGTCGCCTCCTCCGCAGCTCTTCTGGAAGAAAGATAAAGACATGCTGCGCATTGACCCGAGCAGAATGAGGTGGGTCAACTGAATGTTTGCCAAGATTCTCACTGATCCCAAAAAAGCTGCTCAGAGGCAGCTGGACTTACTTTAAAGACCTTTCACCTTCCATCCAGAAGTCTCCCATCAGTCCTGACTGATAATAAACCCCGTGGAGTCATCGAGTTGTTGGTTGTTTGTTTCCTCTTCAACTGTGCAGGCATCTTTAAAAACTAGTTCCCTCGTAGTATTGAACCCCCAGAAAAACCTGTAATTCTGCCCCAGCTCTATCATCATCATCTTTTTCAGCTGCAGCAGGCTGCTTTTTTCAGTGGACAGAAAAATCTAAATGCTCCATACACTGCCAAGTAAAAATAGCAGTAAAAAATCAAACACATCACTTTAATGTTATGAAAAGTATGTCTGAAGGCTGATGGTCAGTAACAGCTGCAGTAAACTGTACATCATACAGTTTGCTCTTGTTCTGCTAAACATATACATAACAAATTCCAATTTCTTTTTCTCAACAGTCTGTATGAGGATGGTTCAGGCCGTCAGTGCCTGTTGATAGAGAGGGTGATGAAGTCGGACGCTGGTTGGTACACTCTCTCTGCCATTAATGAAGCTGGAATGTCTACATGCAACGCCAGGCTGGATATAGGCAGTAAGTCCACTGTGTGTTCATGCAGATTACCTTTGAATTGCCCATCTCAGATAACGCTTGTATGAGCCTGGTAGTTACCATAGCAGCCCAGGCTGTAAAATCAAACAGCAGACGGAGGATGTTACAGTGAATCCAGCTCCACTGCCTGGAACACATGAAACAAATCCTGTGTTACATGATGGAGGGGAAACCTGATGAAGATATCACACACAGAGCTGTTCAGTTTACTTAAAGAATCGTGGAGACCATCCACTGGTGAGGGAGAGAACATTAGAGGAACGTCGAACGCGGCTATTAGGTTTCTGTTCTATCACATAACACACCATCTGCTGTGTAGAGAGCTGAGTGAAAGCACTGAAACTACCTGCACTGCTCACCTGATCAGGCAACCTGAAAGTGAGTTTAGACCAATCAGGACTCAGACGCTGTAGCTGAACAGGACGTTACATACATATACATTTTATGTAGTTTTGAGTGCAGTATTCTACTGTCATGATTTCCTTTTTTTTGTTTGCAACTTTAGGACAGAGGCTATTGACACATGTAACTCATCTCAGAGACGCACATACACAATGTAAAACACTTGGTCTCAGGGAGAAAATGTGAAAGTTGCAGAGTGATAGTTGTGTTTGCTTTAACAAGGAAGCTGTGCACTCATTGTGTGTTGGCTACATGTCAGGTCCGGTGCAGCGCAGGAGTTATTTTCAGACACCTGGCATGAAAAGAATGTTCAGCCTGAGTGGTCCACCAGTAAAACGTGTTGCTGCCGTGTGTGACACCATATTATTTATATAAATAAATGAGCAATGTGCAGGTCTGTCTGGATGAGGTTACTCTGTGTTGCAGCTTCGGTATCGACTCTACCTCATGTGCTTATGATAGAAGAAAACAACTTGTGCATGGTTAGTGTTTGGATCGTGCTTCACACACAGAAAAGAGCAGAACAGCAAAATGATGATGTTACAAAGAACAAAGCAGCATAATTAACACAAAGTTTGTTCTTGAGTATAATTGTTTGGTTTTTTGTGGACCTTCTAGCTCGTACGACCCCGGCCGTGAAAACAGCACCTCCTGGCTCAAAGTCGTTGAAGCTGCTGTCGTCTCTGAGCCACGTGCCTGCTCTGACTGTGGAGGGCCCCGCCCAGCACACCGCCCCTCTGTACGAGAGCGAAGAACTGTAGGCCCCCCCATCGCCCCCTATCACACATGTCTGATCTGTAAAGCTGGGCCAGAGCTTGTGTTAGCTGTAATGTCAGGGCAGAAGCTGTTCTGTTCGTGCTTTGGTTCAGAGTACAAATTGATAGCATCACAGCAGATGAGCACATGTCTCAGAATAGTTTGGAGGCCAAACTACTACTACTATCAGACTGAATTAAGTTACCTTAACAAGCAACGTAGCGACAGATTAGCTTTGCCAAATTTTCAAGACTGTGATGCAGTATTAGAGGCTCCTAATCTGTTGCTGGAAAAGTCTATCTTTGTGTTGCTAATACGCTTAAAACAACTTAATCTCTCTTGGTTTCATTTTGTGAATTTAAAAGATTAAATATGTAACATTTAAGAACATGTGGGAAATACTTCAGACGTTCTCCATAGTCCCCGGTTATTCTGGACCTCCTGAGTTACATAAACGTCCATCTGCTGCTGTTTGTTACCTTCATCTGCCTCTTTGTTGTCAAGGCTCATGTGTGATGCGTGTTTGTAAGCCTCTGCTCTCTGCTAAATGGTCTAGGTCATGGAAGTATTAATAAACTTGGGTATAGAGTGACAGTCAGCTCTGCTGCCAGTTTTATCCCAGTGGTCAACTACAGTACTGCAACACAAATGGTTCTTTGATTCAGTCCAAACAGTTCACGAGGACTTTAGTCACTTCGTGTATGTGCTGGGGGAGCGCCTTGGTTTGAAGCACCGTCTCCAGGGCCTAGGTTAGACAACAGAAATTGGGATTAACTACATTACCCACAATCCAACCCTGCCATCATTTCTGCACTTTAATCCTGCCAACTGTCTCTCTGTCAGCTGCCCTCCTTTCTTCTAGCTTGAAGTCAAAAACGTTTCAGGTCTTGTTTGTGTCAGTATCACAGCTGCAGCTTCTGATGAGTCTGTAAATCTCCGTGAACTCAAACACAACTTTAGATGTTTAACTCTCATATTACCGCTGTGGTCAACACGTGTTTTAAAGTTGGTTTCTGATATACGTTGTATGTGAATGGAGCTATTTATTTGAACTGATGTTATTAGTTATCAGTGCTGGGACTTTATGTTCCCCATCCCCACCCCCACCCGCTCAGCCTGCTCAAGGCTACAACCAGAGATGCATAATGTCAACGAGCAGGACAAAGAACAACAGGCTTATCTGCAAATAAGTGTTTACATTTGATCACATCTGTAGAGCGGATGAGACGATTTAAAGCTTCACTGGACATTTGCCTCATTAATGTTCAAAACAATAACAGGTGTTCGTATGTCAGCCTGGACCCAGTTTTGACCGGAGCCTTACATAAAACGATCTTGTAAAAAGAGGCTTACCTTGGAGCTGCTTGTTGTTGGAAGCCAGAAGCTAATTTCACACAAAAAAACATGTATTTTTGGCTGGAAGTGAATGCAAATGGAAAATCTAGTATTTAACCACAGAAGGCCACAGTCCAATGGCAGCAATGCCTTCTGAGATGCTCATTAAAACCTGGAATCTGGGACAAAACAGCATGTTCTAGTTCAGTCCCTGTAACAAACTAAGATTTGAAACTGCAGGTAGTGGTGTGTATTCTCCTCAAGTACTGTTTGTTGTGTCAGATGTTCTACATATCATAGGGTGAATGAGGAATAAACTTAATGTGACCTTGTCTCTGCCTCCTCCTGTGTGTTTCTTAATGGTCAGCACAGTGGTTCAATACTTCAGTTTACAGTTTGGGACATGTCGCCCTCTGGTGGCTGGGCTCAAACATTTCCATGAAGATCTGATTCAAATATCAATCAACAATGATTAAAATAGTTTGTTTTGTTTTTTTATTAAAAACAATGCAGACGATATCAAAAATCACATAAAACTTGTTTGTAGCTCAAAGAGGACCAGAGGTGGTGGATGGTAAAGACCGTACAAAGCTGCACAGTTCAGAACCGTCTGACATGGTACCTGCACAAAACGCTTCACCACCAGCACCACAGTTCTCCTCTTCTACATTATGAACACACTCACAGATGATCCGTTTATATACAGTAGTGAGCAGAGAAAGAGGAAGAAAAAAAGGAATGAAAATACGATTAGTTAAACATCTGTATGAGCTACTGTGTGAATTTAAACAGCTTCTGATATTAGCATGTGTTGTAAGTAAAAAACAAAAAAACACACCTGTTGGTTTCTGTCTTTTTTTTTTTACCTTCACAAGGCTACAGAATAACTGTTCTTACGTCTCAGGGATTAACAGGACATTGCTTCTAAACTGAATCCAGTTGACTGAAATCACTGGTTTGAAAATATGAACAAGATTTCAAATGGTAAAAATGTAAAAAATCAAAACATAAATCTACATAAGTGACTATTTGTGTGTACATACAGGAAAGCACCAGCATCTTATCCTGGAATCTTCTTCCATGAAGAGACACAACACAGCAGATTTCTGACCATGTCTGATACATTTGTTGAGACATAATAAAGGGAATCGTACTGTGCTGTGCGTGGAGGCTGCAGTCCTTACATCACATCTGCTCTGATGAGTCCCGGTGGTGGATCAGCGTGGAGAGTCTTTCTCAACCTTCCAGAAATGTTTCTGTGAATTTGTAACCTGCAATTAAGGCGAGATGTTTGAAGGCTGCACTCCTCTCGTTCTCATAGGTCAAATTTCTACGTCGCTCTCTTTGTCGTTGTCATGGTCGCCGTCGTAGAATTCATTGGCTGCCTCTGGTCTGAGAAAGTGATGTTGTTGACAGACAGTTACACACACTGTAGCAACAACTCAGATTTTTTTACAGTCACTTTAGTCCCTGCTCATGCAGGCGTACTGACCTGGTGTAGTTTTCCTCGCCCCCCCTCTCATCGGGGTCTGGCTCGTCGGTGCGCTCGTAGCTCAGCATGTCAGAGGGGACGTCGTGGATCTGCACGCTGGGCGCGTGGTTCAGCATCTTCAAGTTCTCAAACACTGTTTGACGGATCTGCTCCAAGTACTGCAATGACACGTGCGCGGTTAGAGTGAGGCTCCACGGGAGGTGCTGATGTACAGTGTTACCTCGGAGCGATCAGACACCACGCACACTTTGTGTCGTAAAAGGACTTACTGCTTGTTTTGTCTCCAGGCTTTATGGTAACAAAGTGATACTGAGCCTCAACATGGCTCAAAAGCTGAACAATGGATTTAAAGAAACATTACACCAGCAATAAGAACTATTAAAACAGTGTGTGATAACGTGTTACCTGTCTGGAGTTCTGGTTCTCTATCCTGGTGCTGACGTCAGGATGCAGTGTGAAGTCTGGAGCAAAGTACTCAAAATACTCTGGAGAGAACAGACACAGGAGGAGACAAAGATTTACACTGGACCTCCAACAGGTGGTGCTACAGACTGAAAACATCAGGAAACTTTTCAGTGAGAAGTTTACGTGGGGCTCTGCCATATAAAACACAGTGAGTGTGTATAAAGGTACATCTCACCGCTATAAGGCAGCTCGTCACTGATGGATTCATCCAATAACAGAGACGTCTCGAAGGTCCTTTGATGCCGAAGACAGCAGAAATACTTTTCAGTACCAAAGCCATGTTACAAGTAACATTAAAATGCATTTATGCTTCAGTACTGTGTGTGTGTGTGTGTGTGAGTGTGACTTACCAGCAGCGAGCCACGTTCCTCACTGTGTATCCTCCTCCTCCCAGAACCAACAGAGGAATCTTAAAACCCTTTACAAACTCCACACACTCGCTGAAACACAGAAAGCGATGTGTAAACAAATACATGGTTTGAACTAGTGTAGTGTAAACAATACTTTATACTCCAGAAGTAAAACAGTACTGGACAGCTTTTTATAATAAAGGCTCACCCATGTCCTCGTATGCTGAGGTTGAAGCAGCCCAGTCTGTCACAGCCCAGAGAATCTGCTCCACACTGCAACGACAGCAACTCTTACACCAGGAATGTGTCCTCCTACAACTACAAGCACTGCAGCAGGTCCCCACCCCACTAAACCAAACACTACTAGCTGTGACTGTTTCCCACAGCTCAGGTGCTGATTCAAACTGCATTAGAGATTCAGGAGCACAGTCTGACCTGTAGGACGATGCAGGTCGGCTGGTAGAAATCCACCACCTGTTTAATAACTGGCTGGAACAGCTGCCTGTAGCCTGAAACACACACACACACATATATATATGACTTGATCACAGGAGTGTGAATCCTCAGAGCGACTGACTCACTCTAGAGAGCACGACTAAGCTCTGGATGTTTTTTCCTGCAGTAACATAAGATTTCAACTATAAAATGTGAACTCACTTTGGTCGTCGATGCCGTCTCTTAGTGGAACATTGAGGCAGTAGTAGCGACCGCTCTCTGCTCCGACTTCATACATATCACCTACAGCAACACAACAAACACACACACACGCTGTATTAATACACAGTGGATTAAAGCAGTGAAAATTACACAGTGTAAAGCAGCAGAACAGATTAATGTTTTATTTATCTGCTTGTACATAAAAGTAAAACCTCAGTGGGTTATTTATAAAACAGGAAAAACACTTTAACAAAATATTTCGAAGATGCATTTACCTGTTCCTGGAAAAAAGTAGTTCCCATATTTGTGGAAGGAGACGGTCATGACTCTGTCTGTCAGGTAAAAGGCTTCCTGGACGCCGTCTCCATGGTGAATGTCTATGTCGATGTACAGAACTCTAGGGTGGTATCTGGTGGTGTTCACACACACACACACACACACACACACACACACACACACACACACACACACACACACACACACACACACAC
>JAUYWH010000002.1:4257098-4324514 GCA_034779795.1 Ctenopoma multispine
AAAGAAAGAAAGAAAGAAAGAAAGAAAGAAAGAAAGAAAGAAAGAAAGAAAGAAAGAAAGAAAGAAAGAAAGAAACACAAAAACACAAACAGAAAAACGTCAGCTGCTCCAAAAGCATATTAACATACTTCTGCTAAATGTTTAACAAGCTTTAGCTTGTAAACCACACATTAATAGTTTCATCTCTTTCATCAAAAACAAGAGGTGGAGCACATTAACAATGGTTCTGTTACAAAGGGCTATTCAGATGCATTCGTCTAGAGTTCCACTGTGGAAACAAATGAGCAGGTGAGTGACTTAAGTGTTTCCAAATGTTAGCAACAGGATTGAACCTATTACACAGTCAAACAACATGAACAACATGTCTAAGACTCTTATTTAGCACCAGTCATTGTACGAAAAGCCAGACTTTACATTGGACCTGAACAAAACTCTGTCAGTCGTGTAAACTGATGTCAACATGTCCACATTGTGGTGACACACTGTTTCAACACTGCAGGTATTATATACAGTATCAGGGCTTAAGGGACACTTCACCTCATCCTGTTTGATATAATATAAATTTAACCATCACACAAGTATTACTGACTGCCTGCCTGCCAACAAAGTACGCGTCAGTGTGCATCGCCGTCGGCAAAATCTTGATATCTATGGGTGGATTATTATAATTGGCTAATCTGTATTCACAAACTGTAATGTACCTTAGGAGGGAGAAAAGGGAGGGAGAGGGAGGTGGGTGCTCGGAAAGGTGAAAGCGTGTAAAGACAAAAACAGACACAGAATGGAAACAAAGAAAAGAAAGCAAAGATAGCAAAGAGATAAAGAATGACACACAAAGGAGTGAGAAAGAAAGGAAAGTCGTAATGTTTCCAACAGGAAAACATGCCTTCAGGAGGGGGAGCGAGGTTTAGGTAAAGCAGAAAGAGAGAGAGAGAGAGAGATGAATGGAGGAGGTGAAGGAAAGAGCGTAGGTGTAGAAGGGGATGGAGAAGCTGCATTCCTGACCGCACAGTTACAAGAAAGAGGGGAAAGAAGTTAATCTGAAATCCAGATGCCTTAAGGACCAACAGAGGGTCAAACTAATCCACACACACACACACACACACGCAGAACGCTCTGTCTCTTCTCTTTCACAGACCTCAGCTTTACAAGTCAGCAAACATCAACAGGACTAAAAACATCAACTGGATACTTTTTGAACATCTGCTCTTCTTGTAAAACACTGAGTTCCAGCCTGCCGTGAAATCTAAAGGACTTGTTTTGGGGGGTCTAGTTTGTATTTGTGTTCCCCCTTTCTGGAGGAATTTCCAGGTGAGTTTGTTTTTTGGTTTTTGTATTGAGAATTTGTTAAATGCTTCCAGATGTGACTTTCACAGTGACTCGGTTTGTCAGGTTTCAGGAAACAGTTCA
Organism: Ctenopoma multispine; assembly: GCA_034779795.1. NCBI lineage: Eukaryota > Metazoa > Chordata > Actinopteri > Anabantiformes > Anabantidae > Ctenopoma > Ctenopoma multispine. The sequence goes on from JAUYWH010000002.1 coordinate 4,258,509, forward strand.
TGTAGTAAACTGGTTTTCATTCCGACATTCTTATTAAAAAGTATCTGTTTGCGCTGATGCATTAACCCGAACGTTTGCATGAGTGAGGTGGTGACTTTCTTGTCTGTTAAAACATGTTGGTCTGATGAGGGTCAAAAGGCTGTAAAGTGACACTTTTAAAGCCACATTTGTCTTTGCAACATGCAAGAAAGTTCATTTTCACAGTCAGGTAGTGACGGATGGGGTCAGCGTCACTGAAATGTCTTGTTAATTCACAAGTTAAGTGTGTGTGTTACGTTCAGTGCTGCTTATTTTGGTGTGCTGATAATTTATTGTGGACATTTATTGGAAGTAGAGCTCATCTTTGTTCTCCTGTAATGTGAACCCCACTTCTTTGTGCCCACCACCACCAACAATCATTCCCACATAATTTACACTTGCTGTACTGTACTGTGTGCGATATGGAGAATTTCTCCTGTCAAAGTTCGTTTACTGTAACCAAGTTCTTTAGCATTCATTCATATCGGTGCTTTTTTGTTTACTTCAGGCAAACTCACGCTCAACATAAATACACTGAAGTATTTATTAGCCATGTGCAGCATTGTTGCAACAACCAGAGATGAGCAGCTTCCAGTAACAATAACCAAAAGAAAGCTTCCAAGACGTCGCGCCAGACACTGGATGTGTTGTAGTGTTGTGGGTTTTATTTGGAAGCCACTCGAACATTTTGAAAGATTTACAGCCAATATTTGAAAGAGAGATTTCAAAGGAATCTGCTCATATAAAGCAGTTAAAGGGATCAATTAGTGTCCAGTGTGAGGATTGTGTTTGTCATGTACTCACTGTAAGTGCAAAACTTTTCCTTGTGATCCACAAAAAAACATAAAACCATAAATGACATTTGTTCCATATTTTAGCCCACATGTGACTGCTATGTTTATCCACATAGTCCATAAAAAGGATGAAAACGCTTTGTAGTAAATTTAAACACATTAACTTAAGCCAGATGACATGAGAAGGACGTGGCATGAATGAATAAATCACATTACTGCTGAGAATATTTTACAAAACATTCAAACGTGTTCGTGTTAATCAGAAAGTATTCATAGTAACACTCCACACATTAAGTTAAAAGAGATTTCTGAATGAAGATATGTGTTAAAAACATGTGGGAATCATGTTGTGGTTTTCTCTTGACATGTGTTATCTTGAACAGGACAGCTGCGACTTGGCTCGCAGTCGGCATAGTGCCTTTGACATTAAGATGGATTGGCTTGCTCAGACTCTCTTAAAGAAATACCGTGTTTAAGGGGATTTATTTGGTCCAGATTAAATATTATAGACTTATGTCTTACTGGTGTCAGGAAACCGTCACTTACTTATCAGCTGGGTTCAGATATGTTTCGATCATTTCTGTGAATTAAATAAAATATGTTCAAAAGCATCTCACACTTAATAGATCAGCTGTCTTATTTCTTACATATGATTCATTATGCATTATGTTTTCAAGTCGTCCATGCATCCGTCCCTTCACGCTACAGCTGACTTGATTCCCAAAGGTGCATATCATACCTTTAACACAGATCTTACCGTCATAGCTTTTGCTAAATTAGCTTAGCATAGACATGGCAGATATTTATGTGCATGCATACATTCACATACAGCTGCTAGCAGCTAGTCAATGTCTCCAGATAGACACTAATGCCTCCTCTTACTCTACAGAACAAGTAGGTGATTATAAAATGCTCTGAAGGCAAAGTCATACAGAAAGAAACAAAGGCTCAGAGGATGGATCACCATTTGGACAGAACTGACTGTGTGCTGGTGAACATATGATGTTGATAAGGTCGGAGGTCGGACAGTTTTGTGTTATTTTAGTAGAAGTATAGCACTTTATCTTTGAGCGTGTGGGAGTGTGCTAAGTGATTTCACTGCACAGGGAAAACATATCCATCTCTTCTCTGTGGCTTTTTTTCTAGGTTGATGTGCTGACTCTTTTATTCTTTCCCTTCCTTTACTTCCTCCACTCTCTGTTTTTAACCTTCCTGGTCTCGCTAGTTTCTGACATGCTCAGATAGGACGCCTGGTAAAGTCATTAGAGAGAGAAAGAGTAGGTTCTCCTGCGATCACAACACCCTTTGAATCTGGAGTTACTGACAGTAAATGGATTTATTTTATTGCTCTGTGAAGTCAGTGTAGAAGCAGTTCTTTCTTGCTGTGTATTATGAGTGAGGGTCACTGTACAGCTGTGTGTAACACTCAATAAACTGCACCCAGTGACTTTTAACATGTCATTTAAAATAGAGAATGGATGGATAAACTAACATGGACAATATGAGGTGTTCACTGTAAAACATAAAGACACAATATCCTACAATCAATGTCAGGTGTCAAAATCATTACAGACCAGAGGGCAGAGGTTAGAGCTTTTCTCCCTCTTTGCTGGATTGTCCCTCGACCACAACCATGAATCTCGAATAGCTCCAGTTTCTGTTATGTAGCTGACCGTGAACTCTGACCTCTGTGTGGAAGACACAAAAGGAAAGGACTTCTGTGAAGCAATAGATGTGAGTGGTTAGTGGAAGGATGTCCAGCATCTGAGTCTTTACCTTGTAGTAAAGCTGCTACTGTACATTCAATATTATTTTACTCAAAATGGATCAAATACCTTTGTGATTACTACATTGCGATTCTTCTTACCAGCTGTCACTATTATAAAAATCATCTTTCTGTAACAAGCTTTTAATCTGATAAAACGATCACCACTGAAACCAGTCTGTGTGTGGGTACTGGTATTGCTTATGCTGTGGGGATGCAAATCTGTTTACATGGTCGTCGCGGGGGTCTGGTTAGATTTAATTGAAGATTGTGGTAAGTGTAAGAGACAGAAAAGATGATGGTTGGGTTAATGTACCTCTGCAGTGATGGAAACATAACTGTGTATGTGGAGAGTGACACACACACACACACACAGCTGTTAGGTGAATTAACCTCCCTGTGAGCAGAGAACACAGACATAGAGAAGAGGAAATCAGAAACTGGTCTCGACTGACTTGAAGTATGTGTGCTACGAGTTGATTCTACCTGTGAATGCTCCTCTTTCCCTCCTTCCCATCATTTCTCTCTCTCTCTCTTGTCAGCGTTTGTTAACTCTCAGACTGCTGTGTTTTGGCTCGTGCGGGTTTCAGTGAGCACAGTAGTGTGTAACTGGTATGTAATCCCCTCAAAGAGCATGGTAACCTTTAAACTAACCAAGGGTGCCAAACCACCTGGCACTGTAACAAACCACAACTGCTTATGCTCATGTTATTTACCGCTCTATCGACTGTACAGTGTCTTATTCTATTCTGTTAGACTGTGACTCGGAGACATAAATCTTGATTCTGCTAGATGATGTGTCTATTTTAAGTCTGCAAATTTACATATATTCCTCCTTTTAAATATGACTATGTTGCTGGAATCGCATAGTTTTACCCTTTTTCCAGTTCCTGAGTGTACAAACCACTCGAGCATGTTTTATCAACCTTGAGGGCAAATAGTTTATTATTAGGAGAGCTGCTACAGTTGTCAACCTCCTCAGTCCTGGAAGGTTTTCTTGCAGCTCTCGTTCTCTCTCAGCATGACTAATGTGTGTATTTTGTGAATTTACTCAGCTTTTGCAGGTGCATCAGCATGTGCTTGTGTAAAATCATTTTTAATGCCATGTATTTAGCAGGTCGTTATGATAATCTTCTCTTTCATCATGTCTAGCCAAAGAGGAAAACGAAATCCAATAGTTAATTGTTGCCTTTCTAAGAACTCATTAGATGTCAAAAGTCGAAATTTAAAAAAAGCTCTATTCTGAGTGCATACTTCTGTGATTAGGGCAGCGTAGTCTGGGATGTTGCTTATTTTACAGGAGCCATGTAAGTACACCTGTACAAGAAACGATCCTTTATAATGTACATGTTACGATCACAGTGTTTTGTTATGTCTCCTCCATCAGGTGTATTGATGGCGTGAGAGGTCTGACGGCCATCCAGTCATGGCACTGTGGTGGTGTGCTAAGGTCTTCTGCAGGCTGTCTGCAGTGTGGCTTCCTCTGCTCTTTTCAGCACTGCTGTGGCAAACGGTAAATCTTCATCGCACAAGCTCTCACTTTCCTCTGAATGAAAAAAAAACCAAAAACAATTTCGTCAGTAATGCTGCCTCTTCCTCCTGTAGATCTTCCCTGTCTGTGCGGTCCCATCCTGCCCGCGGAGCTGTAGCTGTCCAGGTGTTACGGAAGTCCACTGCACGTTCAGACACCTTACCGCCATACCAAAAACCTTCCCTAGAGACACAGAGAGGCTCAATCTGGGGTAAGATCGACTCACTTTACATAAACACATACGGTATCCTCACTGAGGCACCTTTATCAATGCCAGCCTAAGGGGAGGAAAACCAAACACTCAGCAGGAAGAAGTGTGGAATATGATATGTTTGATTTATCAGAGACATAAGTTTAAGCTAATCAACTCAGACATGTTAACGTATGACCTGTGAATACATTTGATAGTTAGGAAACCTCTTGTGTCTGAACAAAATATAACAGACTTAAAGATGAAGTTAGGCGACCCACTAGGTGGTCACTTATGGTGTTATAATGAAAAAGCATTTTCCTCGTAGATGATGATAAAATAGACGTCTTTAGTTAAAGCAAGTTATCATTTCTGTATTATGAAGTTTTCAGCAAGTGAAAGAAAAGAAAAAATTGCTTTTTACACCAAAGATCAGTTGCATAACCACCATAACCCATTGTGCTTTTAATTTGACAGAATCTGCTTTAAACCTATACAATAAGGACTAAACACCAGCATGTGGCACAGAACTGACCTCCAGAGAGAATAAATCTTCTAATCACTTCCATGTGGGTCTTTGGATTGTGGACAGAGTTTTCACAGTCCTCCAGCACAGCGGCGAAATAAGCTGGCCGCTGTTTCGTATATAATAACTTGCCTTGTCTGGAAACTGGCTGCAAACAAGACAAATTTCAATACAAAAGTTCTCGGCAAGAGCTACACTAGCTTCCTGTTTGTGAAGCTCTGTTCAGGCAGTCACCAAATTTTGGGTGCATTAAATCCATATTTAGAATAGCTCTCCAGCTATTTCGTACTTGTTTACTTTACTTACTTGGTTTGCTAGATTATTACTGTAGGTAAATGATCACAGAAGCTACTTTACAGCATCAAGTTATAGTCCACAAGAGGTAAACTGTCTCCATATGTGTCCCTGCACTGTGGGAACAGCTCAGTGCATTCCAGATAATGTCTTAAACCAAAACAACAGTCACGCTGCATCAACCAAACAATGCAATGAAATACAAGTCTGATTTCACATCTTAGCTTACAGTAACTAACTTGATACTGCGATATCAATGACCATGCTTTAGCCTGGGACAATATCATGCATGCAGCCTTCAAATGCAAATTAGGTTAATTTAGCTGATTTGCAGCTGACTACAGTTGAAAGCTACCAGTGCAGTACAGTCTCATGAAAACAACATTTCTGTACAACTAAACTGCAAATAACATTTCCTGTCTGTCTGTGTTAGTTAACGTTTCACAGTACTCAGCTTTACTGGTTTGATGTTGTGCTATTGTAAAACAGTGTCGGTTCTGATGGGAATAAAGAGAATTTCTCAATGATTATTTGATAACAGAGCATATCTGGAAGGGGAACAAACTTTTAAGAAGCTAACAGGCTCTAACCTTCGAAACACTGGACCACCCTGCAAACTGTGATGCCAAGATCAGGGGGATTTAGCCTAATACAAAGCTTTGGTACATGCTCGCAGATGGCATGTTTGAAGTGTCTTGTTTACATTCTGTTGCCTGTTTTCCTTTCGCTTGGATTTAGAGCAATGCTGTTAGAATTTTATATTAATATTTGCTGGTTGTTAGAATTTTATATTAATATTTGCTGGTTTCTGTCTGCTTTAAAAGAAACAGTTGTGCTGATTGACCAGTGAGTACCACAAAGCATGACATCATGGACCACATGCAGGAAACAAAACCAAAAAAACAAGGGTTTTGGGTTGTGCAGAGATGGGCATTGACATCTTCCAGCCAGCAGTTTGTCTTCTTTCAAATAATAAAATACAATGAAATAAAGTCATTTAAATAATTTCTGAAAAAAGGGAGCATGAAAGGCCACTGTATGCAACCTAATGGTTTATTAGACAACACTCTCAAATGCTGTCAGTACTTTTAATCTGTGTGCTGTGTTGAAGACCCTGGTCTTTTGGTGTATAATGTCTTTGGTCTTGTCATTTATATTGTTTGATCTATATTGTTTGACTACTGCCTAAGATAAAACCTGATAACCCCAAGAAAGGTTATCAAATCATTTTTAGCATTTTTATTTTACTTAGATTCAAAGACCCACACAGACCACTAAACGAATACGAAAAGCTCGAAAAGGTCAGAGGTTGACCGAGGTCTTTCTGTCATCTTTCTCCTTTCCAGTTTGTTTCTTCTTCTTTGAAAGGTCAAATCCCTCAGATACACTAGCATGCACTGACTGCTAAGTCATTTTAGTTTCCTTTCTGACTGATTCCCCAATGACCCCACGTTTTTCTTTGATCCCAGTAACTGATTCTGTTTATTTTCTTTCTTTTATAGTTATAACAGCCTGACGGAGGTGGAGGGGTCAGAATTCAGGTCACTACGTCAATTGGAAATGCTGATGTTGCATGGCAACGACATTAGCACAGTCCACTCTGGGGCGTTTTACAGTCTAAGATCACTACAGGTACTGTGTGCATCCCCTGGAATCTATACTGTATTAGCAATAATCATATTATAAAATACAGTTTTAAAATTCTTTATGTATATAACCTCTGAATTTGGGCTTGGTGCTGACTGAGCATTTTGTTCACTATGGACCAGAGAGAAAGTGGATGTGCAACTGAATTATTGAATTTAATCTGTAATAACAAGTAGACCCCTAATTTATTTGAGGTAATTCATCAAGAGTTTGTGGTTTGTCAGAGATTCTGATGAAATCCAATGGTTCCAACAGACCCAAGTCAAGAAAAACAGGCTGAATATATATGGTTCCTGATTTATTGGCTTTTAGTTTGTGACAAAACCTCTTGAGGGTTTGGATCTATTACTCTCCCGATTAGATTTTTATAATGAACAGGATTATGTTAACACTTTTCATTGCATCATCTGCATAACACTAATAGGATTATGGTTCTTTCTTTTCTCAGTGTCTTTTATGTAAGAGATAAAATAAGGGCATGGTTAAGTGAATAAAATCTAACTGTACACACAGGAAGTGAACCATAATGGAGCTGGCTAACACCAGAAAACACATAGTGTTCTACTGAAACTGAGCAAAATTCAAGCTCCTTCTCCCTAAACCACATTTAAGCCAGTAATTAGTTGCACTTTGATTGCTTGACTAAAATTCTTGTCTTGTTGAGTCTTGTTGGGTCCAGATGAGGCCAATCAGAAAGTAAAATTGCATTTTAAACAGACCAACAATCTATGCCAAAACATAATTTAAAACAACTGGATCGCCTCAAGACCTCAGTTGGGTTGAGTCTTTAAGTTTTTGGAGAAATTTAGCCTCTAATATTAAAAGTTCATATCGTTGAATACACTTCTCTGTTGTTTTTCTCTTGGTCAGTTGCATATTGGGAGTGTGTGTTTTTTGGGTCCTTCTGTTTAATTAAGCAATTGTTTAATACAGTTTATTAAATGTAAGAATAATGCAAATTCCTTTTCCAGATCTTGAAGCTGAGTTACAACAAGCTAACGTCAGTAAACCCTGGTCTGTTTGAGGGTCTTGTTGGTTTGATCCGTCTCCATCTGGACCACAACCTAATAGACTTTATAGAGCCATACTCCTTCTCTGGACTGACCTCCCTAAAACTCCTGCAGCTGGAGGGGAACCTCCTCAAAGACATCCACCCTCATACCTTCATAACAGTGTCAGTGCTTGGAAGTTTTTGGACCTCTGGACTCAAGTAAGAATAAAATCACTGAGAATGTTTATTTTGTTTTTGTAAAAATATATTTTTTTTTATTTATTTATTCTTTATTGCTTAAACATTTTTAAAATAAGTTAATGGAGTTTGCATTCACAAGAGTTCCCTCTGAGTCTGAAACATGTAAACCCAAAAATGCTCAGAGGCATAAAGTTTGTTTTTATAGGCCCCGTCCCTTTGTCCTCCAGCTGTCCATTAAGTGAAGAAAGTGATGATAATGTTTTTGTTCTAGACATTTACACCTGTCAGACAATCTGTTGGAGCAGTTCCCTGCTGCAGCACTGAAAAGTGCTCCTAAACTCGAGCTTCTTACTCTTCATGGTAATCCCTGGACCTGTGACTGTCAGCTCCACTGGTTGGTAGAGTGGGACTCTGCACACGAAGGTAAGGCCATATTAACAGATACTCCAACTTATTTTTTTTCATCTGAGAGAGACACAAATAATAATTTAGCATTTGAAGTTGATATGATGTTTCCAACAGGGTCTGTCCACAGTATAAGTCCTGGGCAAGTATTTTTTTTAGTAAAATATGTAGTACCATATATTAAACCCGTTGCCAGAAATTTAGGTTTTGAACATTATATTACTAAACTTGTCCAGTCATGTGTTTTTATTATCTTAAGAATATTACAAAAAATGTGATCTATGTTAAATTTTAGAGACAAAGAAACTATTATTCATACTTCTTATATTTTTTACCGCCTTTATCATTGCAACAGCCTATTTTCCTTTCTCAATCAAAACGACTTAAAACACTTACAAACTGTTCAGACCTCCGCTGCTAGGATATTGACTAGAACAGGGAAGTTCAACCACATTACAACGATTCTTGACTATCTCCATTGGTTCCCTGTTTATTTTAGAATTGAGATAAAGATTTTCTGCCATGTAAAGCATTACTTTAAAAGGAATTTCAGAGCACTTGCAAATAGGTACATGCTGCACCTGAAAATAATTTTTTAAGTACAGTGCAGGTGAACCGGACACTAAAGTTGTGAGGCAGACAGTTAAGCAACAAGCTGAAACAGCTCTGTAGCTGCTAATGATCGACTTCTTTCACATTGTTTTCACACCATCCTGATCTACTGAGCAACAGAATCAATCAACTCTTACTAAAATCAATTCTCAATTTCAAACAATTTATTCTCTTGTAATAACACTACTGTACATTAACCATGGTTGTAACCTTTTTGTTGCACTAAGAGAAAATGCTGTGTGTCTCCCAGTAAGCCACTGACTGGCATGTGAAGGACAGCTGCTGTCAAGAAAATTATTATATTTTATTGGTAAACATAAACTGTTTATGTTTTCTCATATGTCTTTCTTATTCAATAATTGACATGCGCTTTCTCTCATTTGTTGGGCTTTGTTATGTTTTCGTGGATTATCCTTAACCCATCCCATATCCTAGTGTTTTGTATCAGCACAGAAGTTGGTAATTTTTCATTTTGTTTATGGCCTGCTTCATTTGATCTGTGACTGCCAGAACTTCAATAGTAAATTTATAACCTCTGAATAAGAGATACTTACTATATTTTATTCTATATCTTATTGTTTATCTTTTTCTCATGCCCTATCATCCCAGAGTAGTGTATTTTTTCTCTTTTCCTGTCTTCTGTCTTTATTCAATCCTTACTTTTTACCTTACTCTCTCTTTACCTACACCTTTCCGACTACTCCTGCCTTCTTATCCTTATACCTATACTTTGTCATTCCCTCCAGTTCCTTGATTTATTTATTATCATTTCTCATCCTTTTTCTCTTAGGTGTAATAAAGTGTAAGAAGGAACGTGGCTCCAGTGACACTTGTCCACAGTGTTCCTCTCCTCAATCACTGAATGGGACTCTTTTGTTAGGACTGACACCAGACCAGCTTATCTGTGAACGACCCGCTCTTCACTCTCCTCTCAAAAAGTGGAACAATCCGGTGTGGGCTGAATCTGAAGCAGAACCTGACTTACCATATACCCGGGACTTTGAAAAACCCTTAGGCCACCTAACTTTTGTTCTCTCTGACAGCCACGGAAACCATGCTCATGTGGCATGTGATGTGCGCCACCCTGGAGACAGTTCACTAATGAGTTGGACTGTTAGTCCACATTCAACTGGAGAGTTATCTGTCAATGTATCGCTGGTGACTGTCCTTGAGTGTGAGATTGATCGTGAGACTTTGCAAAATCTTTGGCAACTGGTTGCGTATTACTATGAAAGTCCTGCTATATTAGAGAGAGGTCAACAAAGAGGTAATGCAAGCAGAGTAACCTATCAGTATGTCCAAGCTGTAAATGAAAATTCCCCATATTTCACTGAATTAAAAGGGCATTTGGTAGCAGAACCTTCCTGGCTGCTTCAACCCAGAGTCACTTTGAGACTCAACAGAAAGCAGACAACAACTAAGAAACTGGTGATGGACTTCACTACATTAATTACCAAGCACATTAGCAGCCATAGAGGGCAGGGTGATGACAATGACTTCACTTTATCCTGGGCACTGATTCGCAGAGGGACTACAAGGCAGGTTCAGACAGCTCTTGAGGGTTCAAAGGTTAGCTTGCTGTGCATTGTCATCACTTCAGATCCAGAGATGAAAGTGGAGTGGATACTTCCAGATTTATCTAATGCGGAGGATGCAACTGATAAAATAAAAATTTCTGAAAGAGGAGAACTTTTGATTTCAAATACTACACTGTCTGACTCTGGACTTTATCATTGTATGGTCAGAACCAAAGCTGGTGTGGACTTGATGCCACTAAGACTCACCATCAAAGAACGCTTACTCAGTCCTACTGCTTTTAATGGTCAAAAAATTGTAGCTGAAAAGGGACAATCTTTCTCTCTTACCTGTAACGTGACGTCAGTCCAACCAAGTCAAACTATATGGTACTTACCTAAAAACCAAATTCTTCTCCCCTCACATCAGACAAGAAGGGCAGAGGTAATGACAAATGGGACTTTGGTGTTAAGAAAGCCAACACAAGAAGATTCGGGGGAATACAGCTGCTTGGCCTCAAATCTGTATGGAGTTGACATGGTATCTCACATGGTAGAAGTCACAGGAGAGAAAACCTCTGATAGGTCAAAAGTAGAGACAGAGAGAGAACAGCAGATCTTACCAGTTGGTATGGAGGAAGAGGGTTCAGGGCAAGAATACCAGGAAATTATTCGTCCTTTGGCTACACAATTCCCTAAGAAAGTAGGATCACAGCAAAGGAATCCTAAAGGGTTTTCAAAAAGGCTACGGATTAAAGATTCAAGAAGACCTAACACATCTGTCAAGGAACTAGATCCAAATCGCTGGGCAGAGATTTTGGCTAAAGCTAATGCTAAACCTACTGTTGCTCTGCCCACAGAACAATCACTAGAGGAACCTAGCACTGTAACTGTCCAAACAAGTACATACAAACCTACTACTAGAACCATCACTTCAGTTGTTTCTACTGCTAACAATTTACTCCTCATTACTACTTCTCCTGATATTAAGACAAAACCAACACAGCTTCCCACCAACTCACCAGCTAATACTGAGGCCCATTTGACAGAAAAAAAAGATGATCATGGTAAAGACTCTGAAACATTGGAAATTGTGCCACAACTTTTACAACCTCCACCTCCCAAAGGTACTGAACCATCCCTACACCATGTTGGAAAAACAAAATCCATCACAGTCTCTCCTGCTGCTGAAACACCTCAGCCAGTTGATCAACACTTTGGGGTGGGGAGAAGAAATCACAGCTTCCTTCCTGGTCAGGCAAACAGGAGAAGGCTCCCTTATAGACGCAGAAAACCGCCAATAAGAAGAGTCCATCCACATCTAAACCCATTCTACCATTCAAAAAAGTCTCAAACAACTGTCTCCCCAACAACAACTACCACCACACCACCTACTACAACAACAACAACAACAACTACTACTACTACTACAACAACTACTACTACTACTACTACTCCTACTACTACTACAACACCTATTGCAACCACAGTAAACAACCATGAAAACATATCTAATGAGTATCAGACAGAGGAAGATGAAGGTGAATACTATGAAGAATATAATTACGATAGTAACAACAACGATAACAACGATAGTGATAGTTTGGATGTCAAGAAAGATTTAAATGGTGACACCCTTCATACCACTCACCATCTTGACAGTAGCCGTAACACATTTCCAATAGTTGAAGAAAAGGTTCCTAAACCTGGAAGTTCTCCAGGTAGCCCAGATTCAGGTGATTTACCTATTCCAAAAACAATTGTCACTACAAAGTTAGATAGTAACCTTCATCCTACTGAAAGTACTGTTGTTGAAGAAATACAAGCAGAACAAAAAGAAAAAGACTCTGGAAACCTAGAAAAATCTGAGAGACAAGGGGTTATGATCAGAATACAAACTGAAGAAAACAAATTTGCAGGCGAGAGTGCCGGGGAGGAAGAAACAGCAATCAAATGGCAAAAAAAACATAAATTAGACACAGATGGCAGTGAGAGAAACACAGAATTAAAAAAGAATTGGGTTGCACAGAGCTACAATACACAGGATAGCTTCCAGTTAACAACACAAAATACACCAATATTGAACACTCAACCTTCAGTAGAACAAAATGTACCATCTCAAGCAAGAATTTCATCTTCCAAATTCGTTAATTCACATTCAAACAGAGATAGAACAAGAGAAGAAGTCACACTGAACCAAGACAAAGAGATAAACAAGCCCATAGTAAATCCTGAGATCCACAGTTTCCCTGTTATGGAACCACTTCACCCCTGGCTCCATCACAACAACCAGGGAAGAGGCCAAAGTACCACTTCTCGGGTGACACAGACAAACCAGGACAGAAATACAGGAAGAAAGACTGAAGTGAATCCAGGCTGGTATTCCCAGCATCCTAGAGTCCTCCCAACCTCCCACTGGCCTTCACATCATCATCATCACCATCATTACAACCCTATCTACCCTTCCTGGCCAAGTCAAAGGACATTCCCTAATCGAAGGAAAGGTAAATAAACTGCTATGTAACTATTGTTGATAAGAGATATAGAGTTTAGACTACTTTACTGACTTGCTTAGTTAATATACTCAAAATAATGTCATGTCCGTTTTTATGTTACGTTATAGTATGATATATTTTCTACCCCTACCAAACATGACCTCTCCCCCACCCGTGGGCTCAAGGCCCAGTTGTCACCAACAGACCTGAAATCATAGCTGAAACAGTCAAACCCACTCCTACAGTTTCTGGAACAACAGGAAACTCCAGATTTACTTTCTCCAATCCCCACTTGTCACATCGTGATCATCAAAATCATCATGTGGACGGCAGAACCCAAACCAGAGATCAATTGTTTCTATCAAGGCTGAGGAACAGATACAGACAGGTATGATAGGTGGTAGTTTGGGAATGCTGCATGTGATATGAGACTCTGTGTATTGTGTATTTAATTTTAATTCTGTAAAAAAAAGTAGTAAAAGCAAGTGCCCTGTTTTTTTTATCTTGCAGCACATATAAGTTTTAGCTCAGTGTTTGGACATAGATTTTCACATGGCATCACAAGAAAACCACAGGTGTAATTAAAGACATTAATGGTGGCTCAGGATGATTTAGCTTTAGCAGTAAAGACCCCTGTTATATTCTATGCTGGCTTGCTAGCATGGATACAGTAACTGCTAAGTTAGCTGCTATGACAAGTCAAAACATTTGTAGTAAAAAATCAAGTGGCTAGAAAAAAAACATATAGGATGATAATAACATCAACCACTGATTGCAGATTTAAATGTTTTAAAAACATTACCTGCATATGCTAACACAGCGTGTTCATGTACACATCACATTGGCCTTGATGTATAAAGAGACCTGCTTATTTGTAAAAGCCATAACTTTTCTATACTGACAGTTGTTATTAATGGCAGTGATGAGTCTGCTCTCTGACTCAAACTGTATTATTCCAGATAGAAATTGACTGATAATGCTGACAATATATTAAAGAATCATTTTAAAGTTGCATTTTTATTTCAATTTTTCCAGGCACAGCTTGACCGCATTACTCAGCTTGGCAAGATGCCGACACCTAAACCTCATTATAACTACTACAATCCTCCGCTCCCCAGCACACCTAAACCCAACCGTCCACCTGCACATAGGCCCGATAACCCCAAACCACCAGCACCTACTGCTTCTTACACTTACACCCTGCCACCTCCAAACAGTGATAAAATTCCATTCACTGGTTTTATCTCGACCCCTGACCCTTACCACCCCACCACCCCTGGAATTGTGTATGGAGGTCAGAGGCCCTTTGGAGGTAGGGGAATTACTGAAATGACATAAAAAAGAGATTATACAAAAGCATATTTAATCACTAATAATTGTATAAAGAATTATATACAGTATATAATAGTACTATATATTTTTTGTAGCAGGACGAATCAGCTCTCTGTGGCCCACAGCTGCACCTCCTTTCCCATGGGTGTTAGGAGCTGGTGGTGGTAGGGTGAAGCCCCACATCACCACATTAACTACAGCTAGTGTGTCAGTGCTGGCAGAAAGTGATGTATTCCTGCCCTGCAATGCAACAGGAAATCCTGAACCCAGTATTGCATGGACCAAAGTCTCTACTGGTAAGAGATTAATCTATTTATTTTGTCACGCTAAGGAAAATCTGTCTAATATTGTATTTTTATATTTTATTCACCTGGAAACATTTGATTATTTCACCATTGTTTCCTCACCAGGTGCCACAATTCCAGCCAATACCGAGCACGGTCCTCGTTTTGAGGTCCACAAGAATGGAACTTTTTTTATTAAAAGCATCCAGCTCCAGGACCGAGGGCAGTACCTCTGCACAGCCCAGAACAGGTTTGGGACAGATCGTATGGTCATCACCTTAGCTGTCCAGACTGAGGCACCCAAGATTCAACCACCTAAGTCTACTGAGATAGCAGTCTACCTGGGGAAAAGTGTCAGTCTTGACTGCCTTGCCTCTGGAAAACCACTAGCCCAAATTTCCTGGATTCTTCCAGACAGGACTTTTGTTCGTGAAGTCGGGGCTGTTCACACTCTACTTTCTGCAATGTCTCTGCTTGAAAATGGAACACTACAATTACAGTCCGCAAATTTCTCCAGCAAAGGGGATTATAAATGTATTGCAAGTAATGCAGCAGGTGCTGATACACTTAGTTATCATCTCCACGTCGCAGCTCTGCCTCCAAGCATAAGTGAAGGAGCAATGGATACTTTCATCCTTCAGCCAGGTATGATGCAGAAATTTAAAATCATGCCAGTAGCAAAGCAATGACATGACATATGCCATGGTTTGAAACATAAAGTAAAAAGCTTACAGTAACATTATTATTCTAAACTAATCAAATCCCATCTAACCAGGCAGGAATGTGTATGTGCACTGCTCTGTGAAGGGCGAACCAGTGCCTGCTCTGAAATGGTTGCTCCCAGCAGGCATCCATGTTAAGCCATCACAGTTTCTGGGACGCAGGCTGTTTGTCTTCCCCAATGGGACACTGTTTGTGAAGAATGTATTGCCATCTGATGGTGGGAGGTATGCATTTATGTTTATATAGCCTATTACAATGTGTTTCTGTAAGAATGTATTGTTCAAGTGTGTGGATAAAAAAACTGTTTATACTAACTGTACTGCACTACTAAATTTCACTGATATAACATAAGGTTTAGGGCAAACTTAACCTCAAAGTAATTACACTATTTAAAATGTTCTTCTTCTACTCTTTGTGTGAGTGCTTAAATAGTGAGTTCTGTTATTGATCCTTTTATAGGTATGAGTGTTTGGCCTCTAATGCTGTGGGCATTGCTAAAAGAACAGTCCAGCTGGAGGTGAGGGCAGACTCTCATTCCTTCTCTCACCAGCATCCTCCTCCTTTTCCCATCCCTCCAACCCACCATCATGCTGTGCCATCCCGTCAACACTATGTCTCTGCTATGTACGGTTCTGCTGTCTACCTCCACTGTCCAGAGTCTGCTGGATCCACAAGAGGGACCATCTGGCAGCTGCCTTCTAAGGTCATCATGGAGCATCGATACAGGTAACTGAAATATTAATTACTGTAATTCACACACCAGTGCAGTACTGCCCAATTTATAAATATATTAAATGTTAGGTGTGACATTAAACTTGAATGACTGCTTTAAACTAATGTCTCTCCCCCATCTGCCTCCAGTCCGGAGAGACCAATTAAAGCTTTCCGTAATGGGACTCTAAGGATTCTTCAGCTAACAGAGCTGGATGGTGGAAATTATCTGTGTGTCTTTCAGCGACCCAATGTGGAGGACATGGAGCTCTTCCAGGTGTGAACAGGACAAACAATGGTTTCATGTGGTTTCATTTCCATTAGTCTACTGACTTTGTTAATGACTATCAAAGTTAATGTTGATTTAAGGCTATGCAATTAATTTACAGCACCAAAGTTTGCTATACATGATATTTCTTAACTAATATTCATTATATTTTTTCAGGTGGAGGTGTTAATGACACCTCCCAGAATTGAACATGTTAGGACTGCACAGACCCAGGTCACCTTCGGAGAAAATTTTCAGGTATATTTGTTGAACCAAATCAGAGTAGAAGCAGCTATAGAGAGCAAATATGATAGGCAGCCTTAAAACCGTTTTGTAATTTTCCATGTCTTCTGCTATCTCTATGTCTTCCACTCACTCTCTTTCTCCTTTCTAGGTGGATTGTGTTGCAACAGGCCTCCCTGATCCGGACGTTTCCTGGAGTCTCCCAGATGGAACTTTAATCAACAACGCTCTTCAGTCAGATGACAGCGGTCTTCGCAACCGTCGTTATGTTATCTTTGGCAATGGAACTTTACTCCTTCAGCACATGGGAAAAAAAGATGAGGGTGACTACACTTGTTATGCCAAGAACAAACTGGGCAAAGATGAAAGAAAAGTGAGCGTCAAAGTGGGACCAACTGCTCCAAATATTAGATCAAAATATCAGTCACTCATTTTAGTAAAATTAGGACAGTCCGCTAAATTCAGTTGTCAGGCAACAGGTGAACCTCAACCAAGAATCGTGTGGATCTCACCTCAAAATAATGTGATCTCCTCGTCATCAGACAGATTTCAGATTGTGGATGATGGGACATTAGTGGTGAAAAAAGTAACGCTGGCCGATGAAGGGAAGTATGTATGTATGGCACGAAATGCTGCTGGTGATGATATCAAAAACATGAAACTTGAAGTTGAACCTCAGGAGCCCTTTATCAATGGGATGAAAGAGAAGAGCACCACAAAAGCTTTAGGTGTGTCCTATCAAACGGCACTTCTGGATTGCAAAGTGGAAGGGAAACCCGAGCCAAGAGTCTGGTGGATTACTCCCTATGGCCACTCGCTCACAACACCATACCTTGGTGGTCGTTTCCAAGTCCACCGAAATGGGAGCTTAGAGTTGAGGGGGGTGAGAAAAACAGATGAAGGGAGGTACATGTGTCTGGCTAAAAACAGTGTGGGTGAAGCCTCACTTTTGATTGAATTAGAGGTGGCATCATTAGCTGAGAAACCTAGCTTTGCTGTTCCCAATATTGAGATATTACCAATAAAGCAAGATATTGGGGAAGTGATCCTGGAGTGCCCTGCTCGTGGCAAGCCAAACCCAGAGTTTGCATGGATACTACCAAATGGGACAATGTTAATACCTGGTGTTAGACTCCAGCGCTTCACCCATTACCAGAGTAATGGAACTCTACGAATCTCACAACCAGTTGCAGGCGATAAGGGGGTGTACCGGTGCCTAGCAAAAAATGTGGCAGGACAAGCGGAGAAACGTTATGCGCTGGAGGCAGGCAGAAAGCCAATGATCCGAGGATCTACAGGTATATTTTTGAATCTTAAACAAATCAAGACAAAATCTAATACAGTGCCTATGGATGTCCTCAAATCTGTAATTTGCTCCTTCTACCAATAAGGGAAAGATTTAGCTTTTCTTCCACGGTTTGGGTTTTCATGCAGAAAAGTCTTCACTAAAGATCATGTGGGAACATTCACTCCACTCTTTGGTTACATCCTATTCAGTTTTATCTGGCTAAATATGTAAAAAGGCATCAAGCTTTCTCTACATAGCTCTGATGACAAAGGGGAAATTAATCAGTCAGGACCAAACAGGTTTGAAAGCATCCTAAAGGCATATAAATTATTAATTTGACTTTAACTATTGTGTTTTTTGTTGTCTTTATCGTTTATTTATTACATTTATTCACTGCTTTCTAGGTGGAATGAAGATTACTTACGGCCTCAGTCTAAACTTGCCCTGCACTGTGGATGGCTGGCCACAGGCATCACTCACTTGGACCCTACCAAATGGCCTCGTTTTGGACAAACCTCAAACCATTGGCCGAATAACTTTCTTCTCCAATGGGACCCTCCAGCTCAGGCAGGTTGCCACCTTTGACAAAGGAACATACATATGTAAAGCATCTAACTCTTTTGGCTCATCAACGCTATCCTACCCAGTTGCAGTGATGGTTTTCCCACCACGCATCACTAATACACTGAGCTCAATTACAAGAGTCGGCCGGGGATCACCAGTGATATTAAATTGTGTTGCAGCTGGTATTCCCAAACCAGATATTTCATGGACATTGCCTGGACGCACAACTCTGGTTCCACATAACCGCTTCACTGTGCAGGGAGGAATGCACATGACAGAGGATGGGAGTCTGGTCATACAGAGCCCTGTGCTCCTGAACTCAGGCATTTACAAATGCAATGCTAAGAACGCACTCGGAACAGACTTCAAATCAACATACCTACAAGTAGTCTGAGTGACAGTTTAATCATTCTGTTGGGAAACCTATAGCAGAAAGACTGGATGTGTTTTTCCCACCAGGATTTAAACATTCTGTACATATTTGAACTGAAAGCTGCCTAACTGCAAACCCCTTTTGACTGAACAGATGTTTCTATTATGACTTTTACACATAAACCTTCACTGCTTGTGATTTATAACTGCAGGTAATTTGTTTTATGGTTCAAATGTTGCCTTTTTGTTCTGCCTTTTAAGCCTTAGGCTAAATATATATTTTCAATATCCCCCTTACAACATTATAGTGTGTAAAACTGTACTTAGTTTAGGAAACCCTTATTAAAGCTTACACATATGTAACATCCTAACAGTTCATTGAGAGAGTAATAAGTCATGGAGTGTCATATATTTTTCACATGGGCATATTATCAACTATTCTACTCATGTGCTTATAAAGTGCCATATTTGTTGATCTTTGAGAGAGTGGTGACTTTTCCTGTGACGATACAAATACCCTCAACTGCTGCATCCTGGACAGGTCACCAGTCTATCACAGAGCTTACATGTAGAGACAAACAGACAGACGACAAACAGACACATGGAGAACATGCTAACTCCACACAGAAAGACACCCAGCCAATAGTGCTAACCACCACACCACTGCTGATGTATTACATGAATTATGTATTAATGTCATTTATTCATTTTCAGAATGGTTTGAAAGTATTTGATTCTAACAGGGATGCTGTGAGCTTACAGCAGCTCTCAACAGTTGACAGAAACCTTCTTATCACAAAGTGAACATAACAAATAAGAATGTGAAAAATAGAATACAACCATTTCCCAATTGACATCATTGATATTCACCTATATTACAGAAACAGAGGTGTTAAGGACTTAAGGAGAATTATAACAGTCATTTGTCCACGTGGGTGAGTTAAATCACATTTAACTTAAGTGAACTTTGACCCCCATGTTCACACCATTACCCAAAAACAAGCTGTTCTGACAGTTTAACCTTTGAGGGAGCAAAGAGATAGAGCGTGTAAAATGTCAACTGTTCTGTACAATATATTTTTATTTTAAATAAAAAATAAACTTCCTCAGTATAGTTATAACTTTTTTCTTTAATTCACTGATCGCTGCCACTAGTGACATACTGTAGCTGACTGCTACATTTAAGTTTCAGCATCTTTCTTATTACCTATGTATTATTTTTATACAAATATAGTGGTTTTCTTCACCATTACTGACCAGTTTAAGAAAAGGTTGTGGATCTAGCAAATTCTGCATGTTTATAACTGTGTTCTTAACTTCTAATAACTGTAAAATACAAACCAAAACTCCTCGCTTGTACAATGTTTTTCCTCATAGCTTGGTTTTGCAGTTTCTGTCAATCGAGCATCCAAGAATTATACAAAAGTCTGATGTTTTCTACTATTTAAACACAGCAGAGTCCTGATTCAATATGGCAGCACAACAGACACATTTCATAACAGACCCAGTGTGGCAACTAGTAGACAGCATATATCTATTGCCCAGTGTATTAGTGATAAGTGCAGTTCAGATTACTTGTGGTGCCAATTTCACCAGGCTTTTAGAAGCAAATACTCATAAAAAGAGGTGCTGATTGCTGTGCTACTTTCTGGTGTGAGCAGCCTTTGATAACACAAAGGTTTACCAAAACAATCAAACCAAATCAAAGTTGAGAGTCTATAACCAGGATATTGTTTTTGTGTCTGTGTGCATGCATCCAAATGTGTGTATTTATGTAAATGCGTGCTATATTTCACTGTTGCTTTGTGTTCACCAGAATGTGAATGTCCCACAGAGCCTCGCCTCCAGACAAACAGGCCTTTTACTGAGGGTGAAGGGAGCTTTGTCAGACACAAGCGCCGGGATTGTTCGAGACACGAGAGTGTGTGTTTGTTGTGCATGTGTGTGAGAAGGAGATTATGTGTGTGTCTTTGAAAAAGAGAGTGCGTATGTCTGTGAGGAAGAGATTGTGTCTGTGTGTGAGGGATTGTTAAACACACTGAGTGGCGTACCAGTGTGCACAAGACTTTGGTTTTTCTGTCTACATTTCTGATATCAACAGACACAGAGTGTGCAAACATCTGCATTCGGTCTGTGTGCGCAAGTTTATGTGTGCATTTTGGTTTTTGTTTTGTTGCTATTATCCAACATGGAGACAGAGTGGCTCAAACACCCAGCAGCACCTTGCATGGCTCCGTTTTATACAGTAAGTAAAGCTGATTCATTCATTTACTTTTATGTAACTTTTATGTACATGCTGTCTGTTTTCTCATGCTAATTTTACCTCCCGTAATTAAAAGTGAAAATACTAGAATCTGAAACATAAAGGACAGCATGCTAACATGTCCACCAAATGTCTAAACATGGTAAACAAAGCAAAATTATGAGCATGTTAGCATGTTAGCATGCTGATGTTAGCACTGAGCCAGTATAATTATAGCATTACAGAGCAACTGCATGGTTGTAGAATCTTAGTTTAAAAAAAAGATGAAATTCATTTATAAAAAGTTTGATTAATGTTTAATAATCCAAATTAAAAATAAATTGAAACTGTAATTTAAGTTATTAGAAACAAATGAAAATACGTGATTCCTCATTACATCCCACTATTTAAAACACATATTTTGTACACATATACAACTCTCACTATTTTCACTATCACTATCAGCAATATGCAAACTTCTCATGACACAAAGGATGTGGAATAACTTTCTCGTTTCACCTGCTGGGGATCTTTGCTGCTATGTATCATAATACAATTAATTAGCCCTGGAATCTGGAAACACTGCAATCCTGTGCACATTATGGCCGTGCTGGTTTCATGGAATGTGATAATACGACCAGGTGATCGCATCACATGACGAGATTTAGTGTGAAAATGTGTTTCACTTTCTCTCTGACTTAAAAGAACAAGAACATGTTTCAATGATGTCTCTGTTATTTATTGCTATAGTTTTTAAGTTGCATTGTATTTGGATGAAATATGTTTTACCTTTTCTGGAGACAGGATGTGTTTTAGGAACATCAGTCCAGGAATATGAAAAGTAATATGGGGAAAGTTCTCAGCAGTACTGATGCAACACGTTACAAAAGCACAATAGAGGGTGAATGGGAAAGAAATGCTCATCATCACAGAGCTGTAATTCTCCGGTGCAGTTTACATTGTGCTGCTCAATAGGAGCATTGACAATTATTCCACTTTACATTTCCCAAATCTCCTGATGCTGTTGTTCTAAAAATAACACCAATAACACCAAATGTAGTTATAGTGCTTCCCTCTAATATAAGTGTGCATGTAGCCCATCAGGATTCTACTCAAGTACAATACTTGGGTAATGTACTTCATGTATTTTCACCACTGTGTGTGTGTGAGTAACTTTACTACACTTGGTGAGTTTTTTTTTATTATTATTGCAGTGTGATTGCTTCGAGTCTACACTGAGGAGTATTAAACGTCCTGACTCTCTGCCTCTAGTTTTTTTAATTTAAGTGATGTCAGTGGGGTCCTGAGGTGCAGGTCCTCCAGGAGCACATCTTATTTATGAGCAACAGGATGACATCATCTAAATCTGCCTCTCTCACTGTTTCTCTGAAGCCAACATTGAATTTTTATCGGTAATTGTTCTGATAGCATCTGTATTAATCAAATAACTCAGAAGAACAGTGTGTGCCTATTGCTACATAATATAGAGATAAAGCTTTATTCTCATAAAGAAAAATGAACCGTATTCTTCATAAATGAGTGTTTCTCTGTCTTTAATGCTTTCTCCTTTAAGGCCACATTCAGCTGCTGAAAGAGAGGATCGCTGTATTGTTGCATCTCTCGTCTCCTCCCTCCTTCCTCCTCCTTTCCCCTCCCTTCACTCCTCCATCCATCCGTCCACCCCCTCTCCTCTCCTCACACGCACCCCAATTTGCGCATCGCCTCCTCCGGCATAATGACCAACGATTCCCCGGAGGAGGAGACCCGAGTACCGGGCGGCGGCGGCGGTGGTGTTGGAAGAGGAATCGCACGAAGAAACCGAGCGGACGACAATGTCACCATCCTGACATCCTCCATGGATTTCCACAGAGCCAGTCGGAGCCGAGCCAGCAGCAGCAGCAACGACGCCGCCCGGAGTCTCACATCCTCCCTGGAGCTGAGCATCCAGACGCGGATCTTTAAGATCATCGTCATCGGGGACTCCAACGTGGGGAAGACCTGCCTCACCTTCCGTTTCACCGGGGGGAGCTTCCCGGATAAGACCGAAGCCACCATCGGCGTGGATTTCAGGGAGAAGGCGGTGGAGATTGAGGGGGAGACCATCAAGGTAAAAGCAGGCAGAGGGGCTGGATGTTGACGAGTGGTGTTTCCTCGCTCCCACCCCCACCTCCTACTCCTTTCTTTTTGTAGACGAGCTGCAGCTCAGACTCTTCATTTCAGTTCACTTCTCTATAGCTAGTTTACAATTAAACCGTGTTTGTGGTACATGCTTGAAAAAAATTCAACAGCAAAACAAAATCACATCCTACAAATAATTGTGTTTCTATGTGTATTTTTTGCGGGTTTTGAAACACACTCAGAAAACATTTGATTTTACATAGAAATAGACTCATTTTACATTTGTATTATCAGGTAAGAGTGACAACGTGCGATTGTCTTAAAACTGACGTTTTCCTTCCATCATAAGTAATCACTAATCTATTCTGAACCTATGTAATAAGTAAAGCAAACTGCATCAGAAATGTAGATCACATACAGCTGTGATATTTGCTGGTAATTGCATAATTAAAATTTAATGACTGACACTAAGAACACATATTGGCAGATGCACCAGAGTCCAGTACGTGTGGCAGTATAACAGCAGGCTACAGACTACTCACTGTAGTCACTATATTAGTGACCACTGAAATAGTAAGGAATATTTACTACCGCTCTCATAGATACAATCTGTCATGAAATCACATTTTTCAGCACTTCCCCGTCCTCAGTCAGTGAACACTTGACCTACTGTGGTAAACATGTCTATAGGAGCTCTGTCTCCCCACCTTTCTGTCTCAGTCTGCCTGCAACCTCCAGATGCCCCCTAATGCTGACTCACAAATGCACAGTGAAACAAACAAGGTGCACTACACCTATTAGGTCAGCTTGTGTGAATCACTGAAATTCTCTTTCAAATGCATGTTGAGTGTGAACATATGTGAAGTAAATGAACTTGCCCTGCGCTTTAACGAATATTCATGTGGCAATAAGATTAGTCTGCCTGTCCTCATGCAACATGACTACTGGTCTAACAACTATTCATTTAGCTGTGAATGTTTAAGATCCCCCAGAGGATGATTCCTAATGTTTTGGTCACCTCTTGCCCCTTATTGTTGTGCCACCAGCGTGACATTTATTCCACTCATACGTGTAAGAATTATCAGCATCTATCGGACAGTTTTAAATGAAATCACTACATTTCTGTTTTTAAGATGTTTACGAGTTAATATCACAGCAGCACAGCTCAAAAATCCTGTACAGCTCATACAAACTGTGCATGGATGCCTCCTCTCCTTCTTCTGATAATTAATTCACACTAAGTATAAATGTAGAGAGTAAGATGTCAGTTCACTGGTAGTGACTCTC
The DNA here is from genome assembly GCA_034779795.1 of Ctenopoma multispine. Taxonomy (NCBI): domain Eukaryota; kingdom Metazoa; phylum Chordata; class Actinopteri; order Anabantiformes; family Anabantidae; genus Ctenopoma; species Ctenopoma multispine. The sequence continues at coordinate 4,282,924 of JAUYWH010000002.1, forward strand.
ATATCTGTGATACAAAATTAAGTACAGCATAATAATGTTTCACAGAGGCTTTTCCCTTCATCACCATTTATTTGTAAGCGTTTATGTTCAGTTTGGAGCATACTAAACGCCTTATTATCATTTTTGTGAGATCTTTTTTTTGTTACCCTGTTAAATTATAAGCCCCACGCCACTGTTTTTGCCACACTGTGCTTTGATTGGTTGGGATTGATGCAGCTTTCAATCTCTGATGCTATTGCTGGGCTTGTCCATTTAAATGGTAATAGCAGGATAATTCACAGAGGCGTTTTACAGTGAAGGCCTGAGCTGAGTGTTGGGAGACATCCATGTTGATATACAAAGTGCTTCTGATTACGCAGTTTGAAAAAAACATGCAGCAAGCACACTGGACAGTTATGACCCATGAGCCATAAATAATATTTACTCTGTCTGATTCAATATCCGTAGTTGTGCAGAGATCCTCTTTGTCCTTTAGGTTAAATCTGAACCATTAAATGCTATAATCAAGGAATGATACTGCTGTAGAGCAGCCACACATGCTCTGCATGTGTAATAGCTGAGAAATATGGGTAAATCTGATAGTATAATCTAATTCTGTTGTCGAACAGCTGTATAATACAGTGCTGGAAGCATACACTGCTAAATTTAGCTACGTTAATTAGCTTGAAGTTTGTGGTTTGACCTGACAGGGCTCACAAGTTCTTCAAAATATGACGTAAAGTAAACTGAGACCAGTAAATACAATCTCAAACAGTTATTTTGACAATGTTTAATATACTTGGCTCGGCTTACTCATGTTAATATTTAGGGTTTTAACCCACATCTGCACTTAGATTGCTACGTTTGATTTTGGAATATATTGTCCATCAAATGCTGTATATAACACAGATTTGTCTGGAGCCTCTTTTAATGGGGCTCTCCTGAAACCCTGCAGACAGGAATATCGTAGCCATCTTTCTTGTTGACTAATACAGTGCCATGAACTGGTTCTTGTAAAGTATATAAGGCTTAGACAGGTCACTATAGCCAGATAGATAGATTGCCGTCTTATTTATGGAGGTCTATTTTGAGTTATTACTAACAATACAAAATCACTTGTTGGGTAGTAAGGCCAGATTTCTGGATTTTGTCTTTCTGCCTGCTGTTATGTCTGAGGTCCAAGTGGACTGCCCAGTTATTCTGACGCCCTCGAACACTAAGACAATGCAACTTGCAGCTACGCTTCGTTGTGACCTCTTCATCTGTGTCAGTCCCTTTTGTATCTGTGATTATTTGTTGTCGTATCAAAAATAGCTGCATCGTGTGAATCTCTACAGGTGCAGGTATGGGACACAGCAGGACAAGAGCGCTTTCGTAAATCCATGGTGGAGCACTACTACCGTAATGTTCACGCAGTTGTCTTTGTGTATGATGTCACCAAGATGGCTTCCTTCCGCAACCTACAGACGTGGATAGAGGTTCGTAACTGGTTCAGTACAAAACAACCAAATAGCCTACTACACAGTGGAGAAAGGGTTGACTGAGCTCACTGCAAACGCCGCAGCTCAGCCCATGTTCTTCTCACACATAGACAGACTTTGTGTTCTTTTTTATTTGGCACCTTGAGCACCATCAGCATCTCTCCAGTTCTCAGCATCCCCTCCTTCCCTATTTGTTAGCTGTGGGTTGACAGTGTGATGTTTCCATCACAATGCATGGTTTGCTCCTCTGGATGCAAATTGCAACAATTCTATCCGCTGCTATGAGTAAGCCAACAGAGCCCCGGCTTATCCCAAAGTCGCACTGTGGCTTTATAAAGTCAGTTATTCGTGGTGGTTTGTGTGTAGGGGGGACTTTTCAGAAGAGGAAACATCGTTTCAATGTCTGCTGACATACTACTACAAAAACACTATTTCAACTACTACCTGTGGTACACTGCAACGTCTACCTCTTGTAAGAAATATCACCATACATAGACTTCATGTTTATTGTGGTAATGTTCAAATTTGATTCGGACTGAACTTAGATTTTTTGCGTTTTGATACTGAATCTATAAAGTCTCGCTCTATTTTTTATGTGTGTGGTGATATGATTGAACCTTCAGCATGAATAGCTGGTTAGCTCAAGAGCACAGCAATACAGCAATACAAATCAGGTCCAGTTGCTATTCGACGTGGATAATTTTACAGAACAACTAGTTAAATATTGAACATTTTTCCTACTTTTAAACAGTAGTTGAAACTTGGAATAAAATAACTACCATTGAATATTAGCTGCAGAAATATTCTTGTAGTAAAGGTAAAAATAGGATAGCAGTAAATTTATGGATTTGTAGTCATTATTTTTCAGCTGAACGAAAGGAACCAATATTTATAGTATATGCGATAATATTTAATTACAGTTTTGTTCCAAAAATGGCTCAATTTTATAAAATTTGCCTTTTAAAAATCTGGTTAGACATTTATGACAGTTTCTTTGTAAGTTAAACAAACGTTGTACGCCATGCCTTCTTTTTAATTGGCTGAATTTATTCTATTCGTGTATTAGTGTCGCAGTCTGTCTGGCACCAGTATTAGGCCATGTGGGACATTTTGTAGCTGTTAGATATTTCTCCTAATTAAAACCAAGAGGACAATTTGTAATGTGGTAAATGTCTTTTTTCCACTCAGCTGAATGTCTATAGTCTTTATGGTGTCAAGGAAACATGGCACAAGCTTATAAAATAGTATTCTTTCTTTTCCGTCCCAGGAGTGTAATGGCCATCGAGTCTCAGCGTCAGTACCTCGAGTCCTGGTGGGAAACAAATGTGACCTTGTTGACCTAATACAGGTCAGTGTTCTTGAACAAGATCCACATTACAATGTAATACTTTTTCTGCCTTCCTGAATTTAACCAAACATTCGTTCATTCCCAGGTGCCCTCAAACATGGCACTCAAGTTTGCCGACGCCCACAACATGCTACTGTTTGAGACGTCAGCCAAAGACCCGAGGGAGTCTCAGAACATCGACTCTATCTTCATGTCCCTGGCCTGCCGCCTGAAGGCCCAGAAATCCCTGCTCTACAGGGACGTGGAAAGAGAGGACGGCAGAGTCCGGCTCACGCAAGACACTACGACAAAGAGCAGTTGTCCTTGTTGAGGATAAAGAGGAGTAGGAGGCATAATGGAAGGGGAGAGAGATGAGTAACTGCACATGTCTCGGAAGAGGAGGAGAGGGATGAAGGGAGAGTGAGGCTAAAACATGAGTCTTTTAAATTAAGTACGAGTTTTCTAGTTTAGGAGTAGTTTGGGGGATGATACTGACACTAAGAGCAATGTATTTAAAGGAAGAGGAGGAAAGGACGGAGGAGGACTGTGAGGAGTTAAAGCTTGTTTATGGCACTGAATCACCAATATTCTTGTTGTTGAGGATGAGGATAGGGAGTGTAGACGATGATAAGGGAAGAGAGATAGAAAATGGATTGGAGGGTGACACATTTATTATAACAATTCAGAAATGAGACAATGTTGCCTTTTACACTACAGTGTAGGTTAGAAATTCTTCCAGTTTTCAAACATCGATACAGTCTGAGTAAAGTTATTTTCTGTGGACTCACTTTCAAGTAATACAACAAACCGAAAGTGTCGTGGCTTGGTGTTTAGAACCACCACATTAACGACATGCAGAAGCTACATGTTAGAACTCAGGCTTATATTTTTGCCTAATCCGCACTGACTTTCATCCTCATCTTAGCTGACAGGAGGTTTCTGCTGCCACTATATTTGTGTGGATGAATCAGACAAGAATAGCATAGACCTTTCAAGGATTTTAACACACTCGAGACTACCTTGGTTCAAGACACCAGTTAATTTACCTGATAACTGCAGATGAACCACCACAAGTAAGTCAGCTGACTTAAAATCACTGTGAGATAACTAATAAAGGAAAACACAAGAATGCACACGAGAGAACAAAACAGGGCAGAAAAGTCCAGGTGTGTTCGTTCAGGGAATCTATCCAGGATGACCTTGACAACAAGGTTTCCTTACAACAGACCAACAAGAGGTAGCATGTCACACATTGATTTAGAGGTGGCAAGATCTTCTTACCCTTGTGCAGGACAAATGCAATCTCCTTCAAAGAAGGCCCGTCATGGCAAAGCTCCTCTTTCTGATATAATCCTGATATAAACATATCCTCTCTGCATTTTCTCTGTGGCAAAGTGGCTTATCCAGCTTTTCCTTTGTGTGCAAATGTGGAAACATCCCATCCTCGGCCTCTTGTGACTTCTACTCTAGATAGCAGCTCCACTCTCTCTCAGTCTTCTTATCCAGGCCTTCTGTGTGTGTTAGATAGTGTGCTTTTTTAAAATCAATATCACTGCCTCCAGTTTCAAAGAGGACGAAAAGATGATAAAAAACTGTGACCCTTGTGTAGATAATGGAGATGTCTATACCGATACACAGGCTGAGCCTTGTGTACACTATGAGTCGACTATTACGCTTGATGTCTGTAAAGGAATGCATCCAGGAGTATCACGGCCATGGGTGATTCAGGCTGCATGAAACACTGTAGAAAGCCATATGCAATATGTACTGTACACACGGCTGCAGTATGCTTCACACGGAGGTAGTTCCCAGTTAGATTGTGGGCGGAAGAACACACTGTATATAACGTAGTGTTGGCGAAAAATCTTAATATTAACGTATCAATCCACACACCTGACTGTGATGCTGTCAAGCATATCAAGTTGATACTGCAGCACACTCACCTTATGTTATACTAATTTAACTTTGTAGCCTACTTCTGAGAAATGCTGTTAATATATCTGGATGCCATGTGTAAAACAATTCAGATCAGTGAGCGCTGAAGCCCAAGCTGACAGTGTGGTGACCTAATTAACATAAGACATTGAATAACTCAGCCACTGTGCAAATCCAAATGACTATTGTCTGAGGTGAGGTTGGTTACGTTAATCGTAATTCAAAAAAATCTTCTTCACTGTTTTGGTCATTTTAAAACATGCTCATCAGAGTCAGCAGGATGAAGTACTGTAACTGTTACAAGTGAGTGAAGTAACGTTACTGTAAAACACCAGGAAGCGTTCTGACTTTCACTTTCACTGTTCAGGTGGTGACAGTAAACAGGAGACTTTTACTTTGATACATCCAGAAGAGCCATACGCCATAAGTTCCACACACAAAAGCTTGGCAAAAGGACACACAAAAACTAGGATGTCATCCTTCCATCTGTTTTCTAAACCACAGGGTTGAGGGTGCACATAAATACACGCAAGGAGGGCGATAACTTTTTATCCATTAACAAATATCTATGGATCTGTCTACCATTAGGCCGGAACTAGATAACCTGGCTGATTTAGTCACAAATGATACAAATGTGTGAATCTAATAAGAAGAAAAGCATGTCATGGGAAAAAAGAAGAATGTGCCTGGATTTACTTCATGTAATCATGAGATCTGAATGAAATAACATTTGACGTGGTTTCAAATGACTGAACAAATGTGAGGTACAGTACATTTAACTTGTCACTTTCAGGTTGTTGCCTGAGGTACATTTACTCAACAGATTTGTAATGAACACTTCAGAAAACGGAACAAAAGATGGCACATACGTTATGCAAGTTTAACAACTCAGTTAAGTTTATCTAACATAATTACTAAAAAAGTTAGAAGTTAAATTTACATAACTCAGTTATGTGTAACCTTTTGTTTAGGCTTAATTGTTTTGTGGAAAATAATCAGAAAAAACTATCATTAATCATTCACTGCAGTTAAAAACTACATGTTCCATCTTGAAATCACAAATGTCTATTTCATTCAACAATACAAATGTTAAATTTGTTTGGTTGCCTTCTCTTTTTCCTATACACAAAATTTAATTTGGGATGTCTTGATACTTTGAAATGTAGTCTGGTATTTTTTGTTGACAAAGCTGTTTCTTTATGTAAAAATATTAACTGTTACCTCTTAGTTAAACTCATTTTTTAAGAATAATAGTTAATCTAATTAATACGTTATCCTCCACTGAGCTTAAAAGTCGGAGGTTAAGTGCCAGCTACAGAACAAGTCTGACAAGGATTTGCACCTTCATCCTTGTGATTAAAAGTCAAGGCGTCAAGTTAAACCCTTAACAAAAGCCTTAAGAATGGTGTAAACTTGATTTTATGATGTTGTCATTATTTGATTAGAATTATTAAATCTGAGATCACAATGTTTTTAGCTGTGAGTTTACTCTGGTTTTGGATTCTATCACATCATCTTCTTCTACTATATGTTTCATATGTAACATTGTTGTTCTTGCAATCTCACAAAGGGACTTCTGATAAAACTGTTGAAGAAACTTTAATTGACTCCGAGCCTCATTCTTTGAATCTGAACCTTTCTCTGAGTCTAAATTCAGTGGCCTTTGGGACCATACGCTTGTTTCCTGATGAAGGTATTTACTGTTAGAGGCTGTCTCCCCCACATACACAGGAACATCAGATTTCATGTTTTTTCATTCCCTTACTCTCTGTTTCTGTAGCATGTATCCTGTTTCACCCTTCATGTGTCACCCTATTCCCTATCCCTATGCCCTCTAATTCTATTTCTGTCCTAATCTTTCTATAGTTTATCCCTTTAAGTCCTTCGATACTTGTTTCATATTTCACTGTCAGTGCCTGAATGTTTCAGCGACCCCTAAAGCATCTCTGCTTCTACACCTCACTGTCTGTTTCCATATTTCCCTTTTCACTCCAAATGTGGCTTGTGACTGTTCCTTGTCTTTGGCTAGAAAATTAAATTCTCAAGCAGATCATGTGTGCCTTAATGGGTAGAGCAGATGAGCCAGTGGTCACTGCCGAGACACTTTGAGAAGAGGAGGAATAAAATATGTTAGATTGATTAAAAGCTTTCCTTTAAGATCTCCGTTAACATGTCTAAAGCATTCAAAACATTCAAAACTTTGGGTTTTAAGTTGTCTTACAAATCTGGTAATGTGGAGCTTTCCAGAAAGAGTGGCCTTTCTTTTAGGAGGGAAACATTTCTTGGAGTGAGTGATTGGGTTTGAGAAGTCAGCTATCAGCTGTCAGAGATAGAGACTTGACTGAAAACAGACCACCAGAGATTTCAGTACCAAAAAGTTACAAGGCAAATGTTGACAATATGAAAAAAGGGTGGGGACATTTGAGTAAAGAGAGCAGTGTGTTTTATTATGAATTGATTTAGACAAAAATAGGTGTAAATCCATCCATCCGTTATAAAAAAACAGTTTTTCCTGGTAAGGGTTGCAGGGTTGCTGGAGCCAATGACAGCTGTCATTGGGCGAGAGGTCAAGTACATCCTGGACAGATCACCAGTCTATCACAGGGCTGACACACAGAGACAGACAACAGGCAACAATAAATTTAATACGTTATAAAGATTGACCACAGGTGTCATCTGGAGGAGAGTTTTGGTATCACCTGTCTTCCACAGCAGGATATGGTGGTGTTGAGGAACCAATTAAATAACATCACAATTAAACCCAGATACAAAGTGTTAAAGAAATCTATATTTTCCCCTAAAACACACACACACACACAAAATACAAAATAAATGCCTTTGATTACGGAATACAAATTGCGGACTTTAAAATGAAAGGGAGCAAAGGATATGGACAGATAATTTATAGATAAAGATGCTGTGTCCACTGCACTAAATTCACTAACAGTTTTTTTTATTCAGATAATTCGTCCTGCTGAGTGAATACCCATTTATTACCTGTGGAGAGCAGCAAAAGGTTCAGATGAACGTAAGCAGCCTCAGTTTCCAGTAGAGGAAGAAAGCGCAGACGTCACATGGAGAGATGCAACCAGCAGTAGCTGCTTCACTAATCACACAACATTAACATAACTACTTACTATAAGCTAATCTGGCTAGCTAGGTGCATGCTTCGCCTTTGATTTATAATAGATTCGGAATCGCAAATCTGCAAGAAACAAACGCGATATCCACAGACGGTGCAAAACGGGAAGCAACATTACGGTCACACACAGTTGTCGTGGCCTCTTCTCGCATCCAGCTGGCAGGATATTTTGGCTAGCTAGCGAAGCCAGCGAGAGCAGATTCTGCCTTGGCTAGCGTCAGGCTAGCTAGCTAGCTAGCTACTAACAGCTACTAACGGTAGTTAGCTAGCTAGCGAGCTGTAGTAAGTTGCGTCATGGATGAACTAGTCGTGGAAGTGAGGGGGACAAGCGGGGCCTTTTATAAGGTAAGTTATTGGTCTTTTGTTGCTATTTATCATCTCTGTTGCCACACCATGCACAAACGTAAGGCTAACTAAGACGAAATTACCTTGCAGAGCTAGCTAGGTGGTATCTGTTTGTATGTGCGGGCCTCGGTGCTTCTGTCCGACCTGCGCCGAGACGTGAAGGCTGAAAATCGGTAAACAAAGCTAACGCTAGGCTGCTGCTGTTCAGTGCTGCTAGCTAAATTCATTAGTTATTGGTGATAACGTCGGTGCTAAACCACTGCATTTGTAGTAGTGTTGGGGCTGTTGACGTGATGTTCTATCTTATCTGAGCATTGTGGTGTGCAGGTGGTTGCTGAAAACCAATGTGCCTACATTCAGTCGTCGTTTGTCTTTTCCAAAGTAACTTAATTTAGGATGACAATAGCAAATGTAGGTGTTGTTTTCTACTACCTGTACGTTTCCCCTAATGGGCAGGTACGTTTAAGTTTTATCAGGGCTGGTGATATTTGAGGATTATTTTGTAGACGAGTCAACAAGTAGGATGCAGGTAGGATTTGTGTCTTTGCTCACATGTTACCACAGACTGAGAAGAGACAGGAGTGTGTCTAATGCAAAGCAGGATTTCAAGTCTTGCTCATGTATACTTGGGTGTAAATTATCTTTTAGGTTAAATACATTAATAGCACCACAACTCTAGAAAAAAATACTACATTCAAATGATATTGTATTACAAGTAAATGCTGTTTGGATTAGAACGTACTGGTTTAAGAAACCATTTTTTTAAATGTAAAATCTGAATTAGCAAAAGAGCTAATGTCTGCTATCAAGGAAATGTAGCAATGGGAAGTTAGAAAACAAAGCATTTTTGATTTAAGAAGAAATGTTTACCTCCCTGTTGAATAAACATGTGTTCTTTTTAGATTTCCATTGGAACACAAGTTAAATTTGACGGCAGAAACAAGTGTAACTATTAAAATTCAGGCTAAAACATTTAGGCAGTTGATTAGTTTAGTATTGACAATTATGTATTTATATTTAAGATGTTGGCAGCAAGATTAACATCTGGACATATTGTCAAAAATCTTGTTGCAGATAAGAAGAAGGTACTGTGAAACCACAGAGGTGGCAGCAGTATAGAGATACTCGCTTCTAACAGTGAGGCTCATCATTTCAACCAATCAGAATTGCAGTGATTTCAGCTTGATTAGAAAGTTTTGTGGCTTTTTATTTATTTAAATTTTATCATTTATTGAACTCCCCAAGACAAATTTGTGGAGTGCCCTGCAGAGTGTGAAGAAGCGTAGTGGGCGGTAGAAGTGCATAGTGGAGAAAGGAAAAACGGTCACATGCTTCTACTAGCTTAAGTTGCTGTATATTAATTTTTATGGTGTTTCAGTTATGACTAAGTGGTGAGTCATTACTGAAAATAATTACATCTGAAATCACAGTAATATTTAAAATAAGATGTGTTTCCAATGAACATGTTTAATATCGTGACTGCATTTATCTCTGGAATGACCAGTAAACCAGTTGAAGAAGTCCTGTATTAATCTAATAATCCTACTGTTTTGCAGGTTTTAGAAGAACAATGAAAACTAACTGACATAAAACTCATAACTGCATGAATAAGGCTTTATTGTTATTTCCATCATGGTGTAAGGAGTTTTGTGCTAGGGATGACTAAAGAAGGTCATGTTGTTACCACATTTAAAAAGCTTTTCTTGAGTCTCTGGGAATTTGGGAAGCTCCCTTTTTGGAGGTCTTTGTTTCATTTCATCCATTACTAACTGTTAGCTTGCCAGGCTAATGCTACCCATAGGCTAGTCTCTCTTTTGCTCCCTTTTCCTCCAAGGCATGACATGTCCTACTTGCAACACTTGACACATATGGATGCAGACTGTGTATACCACCAAAGAGACTGAGCAAAACCTGACTCAAAAAGGAAAACATTTTGACTTGTGTGGTTCCTAATAGCTTTTGGCTTCGTCTTAGGTAGCACAGTTGTAGCCCTTTTACATGCTACATTCCAGTGGAAAGCTGTATCAGCTATTTATAAGGTATACATATTTATGTATGTCAAACCGTTGTTAATAATAATTTTTATTTGTCTTGTAGGCCTTTGTGAAGGATGTTCACGAAGGATCAGTCACTGTGGCGTTTGAAAACAAGTGAGTACACACATTCACAACAAAAGAGAATACCAAGTCTAAAGCTTTAGTCACTCATACTTAGTTTTTTCATGTGTACTTGTACCTCTGTTCTAGCTGGCAGCCGGAGCGTCAGATCCCATTTCAGGATGTGCGTTTTCCTCCGCCAACAGGGTTCTGCAAAGAGATCAATGAAAGCGATGAGGTTGAGGTAGGACTTATAACTATATAAGAAAATGTTGCCACTAGAAGGAGCTGATTTAGAAAACAAAGTCAGTATAGTTGGATTCCCATACTGGAGTATATTATAGTCACTTTGCACTCTCACTACCATTAGTAATTGGCGCGGCATCATGACTCAGTGGGTAAAGCAGTCGTTTTCAAACACTTGCGGTAAGCGGTTTGGTTCCCTGTCCCACCAGGCTACATTTTGAGGTGTCCTTGGACAAGACACCAAAACCCGTACTAGCACTAATATGTACTGACTGCCAGCTGTACAACAACAATTTTCCCAGGGGAATCAATAAAGTATCAATAATTATTATTACTACAGGTTGCACCAACTGTGTTACTGCTGCTAAGATGGTCTATTGATTATTGATTGTCCCACAAGGAAAATTCACTGTAAACTTTCATTCAATTTAAAAATTTAGATTTTGCTAAAGATTTAGAGCAGAGGTCTTAAACTCAATTTACCTGGGGGCCGCTCGAGGCAGAGTATGTGAGAGGCTCGGGGATGAGGGGGATTCCACGAAAAAAATCCTCAAACGTCATTATTAACAGTTTTAATGATTTCTTCTGAACATGAATGGAACATTGAATGAAGATCATGAACGGTTCTTCTGAACATGGCTTCTCTTGCCTACTCCTTGCTGCCAGAGACTTGACAACGCTTCTTCTCACATACAAGAAGTATGTGAGAAGAAGGAGAAACAAGTGTTTAGCCAGCTGGCGATGCACGAGCACGTCTCGACGCATGATGTCATTTCCGCTTCTACCTGTAACAACAGCCCGGTAGCAGTCACCTTTCTTTTTGCGCTCGATCATGGCATTTGTAGATGGAGGAAAGTACAGGGATGGCGAGCCCAAAAAAGGTCACTGCTATCTGGCTGTTCATTACACGCTGTGCTATTGTTGCAGGTTTAGAGTGCTTGAAGCTGGTGTAGCATAGCCTAGCCCCGACCGTCAACCCCGACGAGGGATGATGGGCGGGAGCTGTCTGAGTGGCCCTGTTGGAGGTCCACACCCCTCGTGCGCCGCACTTATATTATACTTTCATACCAAGGTGGGGGCCACAAAATATCAACCTGCGGGCCGCAATTGGCCCGCGGGCCGCGAGCTTGAGACCCCAGGTTTAGAGTCAAGAGTCCTTCACTGAAAACGATAAACGTCCAGCTTTCATGCTGCGATTTTACCTTTTTAACAGTGAATGTTACAATATTTATTACTGTTTAACCTTCTTTCTGCAGTTTGTTTTACATTCAAAATCAGCTATGCAAACATTTTTGTATTTGTTTCCTTCAGCACACCAGATTCAGAAAAACAGAACCAAAAACAAAGGGCAACTTTAGAAAAATTTAGTTTTACTCTCCTTCAGAGTTCATAGAGTAAAGATATCTTGCTCACTAATAATAAATGTTTAATGAAAAAATGTCATGTATTATTTTTACTTTTAACAAGTTGGCATATGGCAATCTGCAACTGCCTAGTTTTCAGAAAGTTTCCCTTTTAAAATATAAAATATATTGTGTGTGTGTGTTGCCAGGTGTATTCCAGGGCTAATGACAAGGAGCCATGTGGATGGTGGCTGGCCAAGGTTCGCATGGTCAAAGGAGAGGTAGATCTTAATCCACAGTCTTTCTAATCCTAATTAACCCTCTCGATATGCAGTGGAAAGCAGGATATGAAACTATCATTTAAATATAAATATTAATATACAGCATGACAAAACTATCCCTGAGTCATATAGCAACATATTTTATTATTAGTCATTGAAGTGCTGACTTAATTCATCTTAAAATTCAGCATTAACACTGCTTTGCTGGATGTGTGTGTGTGTGTTAGTGTTAATGCTCTGATCCGTCTCTAATAAAAATGTTAGTAAGAGTATTTATAATTTTAGCACTTATATTATGATTTTACAGAACTGGATCACTTGGACATTATCTTTATCTGTTTTTGTCTTTAGTTTTACGTAATAGAGTATGCTGCATGTGATGCTACATTAAATGAGATAGTGACACTGGAGCGGTTACGGCCGGTCAACCCAAATAAACCAGCCACCAAAAACACCTTCATCAAGATCAGGCTGGATGTACCTGAGGATCTACGGCAGATGTAAGTTTGGTACACACACACTTACAGACACTGCAACTGGAAACATATGTTTTAAAATAGAATATTTCTGAACTTATATGTGACTCAGCCGTAAGACGCTGTGCACGCTGCACTGAGCAGCAGTCTTTTTTGCTCCATGTCTTCTAGCCATCCATGTCACGCTGCTAAGGCGTGCCCTCTGCAGTCATTGCTCACTCACTTCTCTGTTGCAACGTCTCAGTATGCTGGGGGGAAAGCGTTGAGTAAAATTTGGGGCTGTAGATACATTTGTACTCCCCGTAGCATCCATCATAAATGCCTGAATGATGGAGGGGTCCTAAGATGTTTGTCTGTTCGTTAGGTTTTCTCTTCTCTTCAAAGAACTTCGGAAGATCTGTTAGTGGCACTAAATACTTGACCTTGACCAAGGCCCTTCTTACCCCGTTGTCCTGTTTGATCAGAACTCTAGGAAACGTCCTGATGATTCCAGACTTTTCCCAGTTCAGTTATTGAGACCACTGTGCTCCTGGGAGCACTCATGGCTTTAGAAATGGTTTCATAATTACCTTGATCTGTGCCTCACCACAGTTTTATCACAGAAATCTGCAGTTTTCTTTGGATGTCATGTGTTGATTTTTGTCCCAGTAGGCAGTATGTATTAGTGGACATTATATATACAGGTTTATGCCTTTCTAGACTGGGCTATTTCCACAAATTCTAGATTCTTTCCAAGGAAAATCACAGTATAGTTGAGCAGGCTTTCTCTTTTAGTTTCTCTTGTTTATAGACTTTCAAAAACAGTTTTCCACTTAAAATTAAATCTACAACAAGTGTGCAAACAATTAAGCTGTCTGAAGACTGTCTGAAGCCACATGCCAGAATTGTTTAAGGATAGAAATTAATATGATATAATTTATTTGTTTAACTCTGTGATGACAGGTGCTCCAAGGAATCAGCACACAAAGACTTTAAGAAGGCCGTGGGAGCTTTCAACGTAACCTACGACTCGGAGAAAAAGCAGCTGGTCATTTTGGTTTGTAAAACATTTTACTAAAGAACAAGTGTCCTATCGGTCTCTTCGTTGACATTTATATATATTATTTTTTAGCTATTTATTTGGTTATTGATATAACCTGACTAGTGCATCAGGTGTATGGAAAAACATGTATGTATGTGTATGGATGTATGTACATTGTGTACATAATCACTCATATACACCACTAGGCTGTTTTAATGTTGTGGCTGATCCAGTCTAACTGTGTAAAATAAGCTTTGATTGCTCTTACAGTCGGTGAATGAAGTCACCACAAAGCGGGCCAATATGATGAGCGACATGCACTTCAGGAGCCTCCGCACCAAACTGTCTCTCATGCTGAGGAATGAAGAGGCCAGCAGACAACTGGAGGTAGACACACACTCTTTCTTTCTCTCTCACACACACACACAGAGACACACATAAAAAGTCTTATGACAACTACAACTTCTGGTGTATGTGTTTTAATGTCTATTTAATGTAGTAATTCGGTGGTTCACCATGATTATAGCTTCCTTAAATGATTTGTCATCAAGAATCACATAATTCATGCTTGCTTTGTTGTTGCACAGGTTAATTTTTTTTCTGTGTGTGTGTGTTCCTACAGAGTTCCAGACAGCTTGCATCACGGTTTCATGAACAGTTTGCAGTTCGGGATGATTTAATGGGTCTCGCTATTGGAACTCATGGGGCCAACATTCAGCAGGCTCGTAAAGTCCCTGGAGTCACTAATATAGACCTGGATGAAGAGACGTGCACTTTTCACATATATGGAGAGGTAGGGTGGCTAGACTAACGCACGATGAAGTGACACATTGATAGATGCATGGTCTTTCATGTCTCTGGATTTTGTAGCATAGACCTGAGCGCAAAGACATTTATCCATAAGTTTTAAAGCCTCTGGTTATATAAATGTTTGTTATACTATGAGTGAGTGAATCTTGTGAAGTGACAGGACATTTATTTTAATGGGTGTTTGCTTAAGGACCAGGAGGCTGTTCGTCTAGCCAGAAGTTTCCTGGAGTTTTCTGAAGATGTCATCAAAGTTCCCCGGAATTTAGTAGGTGAGGAAAAAACTGAGACATTGAGATTATTCATGTAGTAACTTGAATTTAAGGACCAGCCTGATAATTACCTCCCCAGCCGAATGTCCATCGTCACTGATGATCCTTTTGCCCTCACAGGGAAGGTGATTGGAAAGAACGGTAAACTGATCCAGGAGGTGGTTGATAAGTCTGGCGTGGTGCGAGTTCGTATTGAGCCAGAGAACGACAAAAAAACCCCAGCAGCAGCAGCAGCAGCAGCAGCAGCAGCAGCAGCAGCAGATGAGGTCAGTGGAAAAGAAAACCTTGGTTTGATCCTAAAACCAAAACTTTTAGTTACATTGGCAAGAAACATGATTGGCATTTAACTCTGAAATGTAAAAAGAAAACCAAAACAAACTTTTTCATGCCAATGTATATCACACAACAAAATCTAGGGGCCATGATGCACCAAGCTGTCGGCCGTTGTAGCTGCTTTGTTCACGGTTTATAACTGCAGTCTGCTTCTTCAGTCTTCTTCTACTTTCCCTTTTTAAACGGCAAATACAGACCATCGCTGCCTGCTGGTGTAAAGTTATTTTCTAGTTCCACTTTTTCTTTTTCACTTCCAAGACAAAGGCAATGTGAGGTAATGCAGCAGTCATTAGCTTGATGTGTCACAGATTTCAAAGTAAATTTTTAACAGATGTGGATATGACACTAGTTACTAAGAAAATCATGGTAGCATGATGATCACATTTAGTCAAGTATCATGTTGCTACATAATAAGTAATCATAAATTGGATGGATTGCAAGGATTCAACATTTGTAAATTTGATCCCAAAGTTACCTCTGATCCCAGTAGTAGATGTAACTGAACAAGTGCTGATGTGTCTTTGATGCTGTGTAATTCTACCATAGGGGATGGTGCCATTTGTATTTGTGGGGACCAAGGAAAGCATCTCCAATGCTACAGTACTGCTGGACTACCACCTCAACTATCTTAAGGTTTGTGCAATCATTAGTCAATATATTGTTTTAGGATGGTAGAAAGTATAAAAGAGTAAAATTAAATTTGTACGGCGGTATATTTACATTAATAAACATATACAATAATATTCACATTTTAGTTAAAATGTAAACGTACTGTTAACAATTCCAATATGTATAATTGATTCAAAAAACATTTTTAAAAGAACCCCTACAATCAAGTTAATCAGTGTTTTTGTATAAACTAGTGACAAATTATTTGTTGTTTTTCCAAAGTTAGTACCCCCTCTTTGAATGTTTTGGGGGGTTTTGTGTAAAAACAAAATAAAAATCATCCGATCGCAATCTCAGATGAGTAAGAATATAAAACATTTTTTACAGTGCAATTATTTATTCAAGACAGATGAAGCCAAAAAAATCCCGTCTGGGCATGATGAATTGTTTCCTGTATGACTTCATCAGTCTCTCACATCATTCTTTATTTTGTTTCTTATGCGAAGCGTTTTAATTGAGTTGAGTTCTGGACTTTGACTAGGCCATCCCAAAATCTTGGTTGTTTTATTTGCCAGCCACTCTGATGTAGATTTCCTGGTGTGCTGCAGATCACTCTCCTGTTGCATGACCCAGTTTCTACCAAGTTTTAGTTGTTGGCCAGATGGCCTCACATTTGCATCTACAGCACTCTTCATGGTCCACTCAGATGATTCAGTGAAATAACAATGTGATGGTAAATGGTTATATGGTGATCGAACATAAGCAGAAGTCAATTAATATAATAACTGTATACATATAATTATATAAACGGGCAGTTGCAAAAGGTTTTCTTTTTTATGTGTGATTATTTAATGTAGGAATATAATGAAAATCGAGACATAACTGAAAACGGTAAAATCTTTTTTACCCCAATTCTTCATGTCCACAGGAGGTGGATCAGCTTCGTCTGGAGCGGCTTCAGATCGACGAGCAGCTGAGACAAATAGGAGGGGGAGGGGGAGGAGGAGTGACGGGACCAAGAAACCCCAAAGACAAAACCTATGTGCTCGACAACGGCATGGGGCTGGGGATGGGCAGAGGAGCAGGAGGTGGAGGAAAGCCCTACGCAGGAATGGGAGGAAGAGGTGGACGGGGACGAAGAGGAGGAGGAGGTGCAGCTTTCACCTCAGGTACGATGAAAAGATTACATCCTGATAAACACGTCAGGTCATTAAATCTTTTTTTTTTTTTTTTAAGTGCTTGGACACATGCAAGATAAACCAGATTACATGTAACTTTAAGTGCTTGCCTCATGCAGTCAGCTCAGAGTGTAAGTGCTCTTATTTGCTTGGATGTGAAAGACACAATGACTAAGCAAAAGAGCTGACTCTCTGCAAATACTTTTATTTATTTATTTATATATTTTATAATAATATGTACTGTTTTTGAGCTGAAATAAGTGTTTGGATTTATGACATTTCACTGGAAACACAAGGCCGTGTGTACAGAAGAAATATGGCTAAACTTGTGTACTTTGTCACCCAGGCACAAACTCAGAAGCATCCAACGCGTCAGAGACAGAGTCAGACCACAGAGACGAGCTCAGCGACTGGTCGCTGGCCCCCACCGAGGAGCTAATGACAGGAGGCGGGACCTTGCCCAGACGGACAGATGGGAGGAAGCGAGCAGGAGGTGGAGGGCCGAGAGGACGAGGGGGAAGAGGGAGAGGAGGAGGAGGAGGATATAAAGGTGGGTAGGAATTATCATTCGTCAAGATTACTCTCAGCAGGTATTTTTGGAGAAGTGTCAAGAATGAGAAAATATGAGTGGAGAAGCTTGAGCTTAATGAGTTATATAACTGTTACACAACTCCTGTTATTTGACTGCACATAATGCTCATTTTGAAGATAATGAATGGGGATGATCTTTATTCAAGCAGTAGAAAACCAAGAGAAAGAGAAATTAGTGTTTGGTGAATTGAAATAAATAGTTTGAGATGCTTTTCATGAAATTATAGCCTCAAAGAGTGGAAATAAATCTAATAATGAGATCTCTGCAGACTGCCTCACCAGTATACTCTCATTATGAGACCTGCATTTATATAAAAAATAATTTCCCTTGGCATAAATTTCATTACTACACATAAACATAACCATGTTTTTCACCTATAGTTATTAGGACATGTAAAGCTTTTCCCTGAACAGCTTTTGTTGCCCATCAAGTGGCGGAAATGAGGCTGATGGTAATAAGCTGAGATTCTTTATCTGTCCTGGTTTAGGTGAAGAAATGCAATGGAGCGAGCCAAGACCTCGTCATATCAGAGACCCCAAGACAAGACTGCAGGAAGACACCCTGCAGGTAACACACATATTCACCAGTACTCAAGACTTCTGATGCTTTTCTTTTCCTGTGTAAAGAACTTTGAGTTTGAAAGGTGCTATATAAATAACACTGCTTTCCCTTAAAAATATCCACCTTGTACCGTCCCTAATGCTTAAAATGCATTAAGTCACTTATTATGCTGGTCTGTTCACCAGTTGCTTATACACTGAAAATGGATGCTTAGACAAAATCATTAAACCCTTAACTTTTATAACCATATCTTAAACAAAGGCATAAAAGGTACAAAGTATAAAATACGTCATGTACTTTGTAGTTTGTTTGCGGTTCTGCAACACGCTCCTCATAAAACACACCGTTTCTTAGCATATTAGACACTTAATTCAAGACAGAAATCACTTGAAACTCAAAAATGCAAAACGTTGCTTATGTTCTTAGCCATACCTTTAAGGCGGTTGTTATCTGTTTTTGAAATAAATGAAAATCTTGTTGAGGTCGGTAATGTCCTCCTCTTTTGATTTGCCCAAAATGTGCTGGACCAGAAACCATGACCCTAAAACTGTGATATGAATCAAACCTTGATGTTTGTGAACTGCCACACACACAAAATGATTTATGCACTAATTGCAAACCAATCATTCTTAGTCTTAGCACTACAAATGGTTACAATACAATGGTTTGGAAACAGCATGCAAGGCAATATTTTCCCCATTACCATTGTGATAAGGTGATGTGGCCATGCCCTAAAAGAAGGTGGGATTCATAAAACCAACCAGCCCATCCCTTACATTTTTTTTGTTTACTATTATACTGTAATTTTATGGTAATTATTGTTTATGGGTATACAGTAAGACATTGCTTTGATAACTGTAATAAGCTGTATTTTTTCTGAAGCCTTTACGTTTTTGTGTTCACTGAAGTGTGAGTAGATGTGCTGCACAGCAAGCTCCATCCAATCTGATGGACAAGGTGACAAGGTGTGAATATTTTATGAAGCCACTGTCCAGTATAAGTTAGGAGCCAAACAGAGTTATGTCGGAACACAGTAACAACCTGATGTTACATTGTCATGTTTCTAATACTAGTTTCTTGTTGTTTAAAATATTTTTAAAAAATTAATTTACCTTTTAAATAAGAATGGCAGAGACTATCAAAGCTAGGTAGCAACAACTGATTAAAAACGCTATTGACAGTTGCAGCTTGTAAAATCAATGTTTGATGGCTACGAATGAGAACTCACTATCACTAAGATTTTTTAAGTAGTAAATGTGTAACTGTTCTCAGGATAAACCCATGTGTGAAAATGTAAAATCTGACAGAAGCAGTAATTGTAACTAAGGAAACAAACATTGGTTTCACCACTTCAAATCTGTTTTTCCCTTAGTTCTGAACGTTCACCCTGTAGCACCAAACATGACTTTATTGTTCCATAACTACAGATCCGTGTGGACAGTAACAATGAGCGCAGCGTG
The DNA here is from genome assembly GCA_034779795.1 of Ctenopoma multispine. NCBI lineage: Eukaryota > Metazoa > Chordata > Actinopteri > Anabantiformes > Anabantidae > Ctenopoma > Ctenopoma multispine. Next base: position 4,302,408 of record JAUYWH010000002.1, read on the forward strand.
CAGCACTCTTCAGTGGGTCGAGGAGGGGCGCCTTCCTCAGCCCAGGGTGGCATCAGTGCCAGTGGCGAAGGCCCGTCTCGCCATCACCATCAGAGACCCAACAGAGACCGCGGGATGAAGAAGGACAAACAGGATGCCCCTCCGCTGGTGAACGGAGTGTCGTAGATAACACCACTGGAGGACCTTCTCACTTAGTCACACACAAACACACATTCAGAAACACACAACTCATCATAAACCATTGTAGAGTCTCTCCGGCTTTCTCTGTCTTCGTCAAACACATGAATGCACATTATGTCATCAGCATGGAAGTTTACTGTAGTGATCGGGCACCGTCGTTATTGGTATCTCCTGTTCTTCTCAGAGTGACAAATTAAACAAGCAGTACTTTTTCTGGACAAAAGATAAACAAGAGGAGGTATTTGACTAAAGCTCACATCCCCTAAACACACACCATCCCCACCATTTTTTATTAAATCAAAGAAATTGGATGATTTGTTTTCACCATATGCTCACATACAGAAATCATTGGTTGATGACAAAACAGAATAAACCAAGTTATAGTCTGACGTTCAGATATCCAACACTTAGCAGTCATCTGCAATGCAGCATTGCACTTATTACCTGACTATGCTATGAGTAGTTCTTTAGCATCTTCTGGGTGCATTAACAGAGGGAGAAATAAAGAAAATTGCAAAGTACAAAATCTTTTCAAGAAGAAGAAATTTGAACGGGTATGGAAAGGGCAGGGGTTTTGTCAGCAGTGAAACAGCCTAAGATCTCTTGAAAGGAGCAAAAAATATAATTTTGACATTAACGTCATTTATGCTTTGTTTTCAGATGACAATTAAAAAAAATTTGACTGTTAGACCAAGGATAAATTCAGGACTTAGGCACTTCTATAAAAATCAACTTATTAAAGCACTTATTGAAGCAAAAGCAAACCCCAGGAGTCTACTAGTACTACTGCTTTAAAATTTGTCCAGGTAACATGACATGGCAAACTGTGGCATCATACAAAACAAAAGTATGCCTTTATTAATAATTAGCTGTATCAGTGAATCGCAAACTGTCATAAAAATGCAGTTTTATGATTAGAAATTCATACAAACTCACAACTAAGGCTTTGTGGTACAGAGTATCCAACGTGCTGACTTGCTCACATGTGATGCTCAGTAGGAAGGTAAAGTTACAACAGGAGTCCAAGTTCAGACAGATGAGCCTTTTTAACCTCTGTAGTGGGATATTACACAAAGAGCACTTAGCCTGTAAGATAGTCTTTTTTTGGTTAATTCCAGTTCTTTCTTACATTTAACAAAACTTTTGCATTCATGATCAGGCTTCAAGATTAAGATGGAAACATCACAACTGTAGATCTCCTGTCGCCTGATCACGAGCTTTTCTTTAATTTATCAAAATCTTGTTTAACGTTTTGTTATTAGAGACCTTGGTTTTAAGTATTACTGTGGACGAAACATATTTTTGAAACATACCTTGACAAAATAAAAACATTATAAGTTTTATTCTTTCTTCTTGTTCTCGGCCTGCCCCACTTAACTCTTTAATTTTTGCATCTTTTTGCCAATGATAGAGCGGAAGAGGGAGTTGACTTCAAAGCTAAATGTCCTTCTGCTAACAACAAATCCTGTCCTCCACTGCTATTTTAGTCATTATGTGAAACCACTACAGCAGGTGATGTTTTCTGAATATGTACAGTATATTTTGTTTGTTTCAGTTTAAAAAGCCTTTTTGTGGAATCATCTTTGTGTTGTGTCATGGAGCTGCAGTCAGCCACTGTTAAGGTTATTTTAAGGCTTTTGCACTTTTCTTTGTGCCTTGTCTTCATGCTTCCCCATTTTTGTTCCATTTGGTCCACTTTTTGAAGTGTCTCTTTAACCCCAGCGTGACACCCCCTGTGTTTCTTTAATATTACTCTTAGGACATACAGTTCATGGGTGTTTTGTTCTGTAACCCTGTACGCATTTTCTTTTAATTGTTTTGGCGAGACTCAGTGGTTCTCCAGATTCTGATGATGTATTTGAATCTTTTAAGAGGTCCAGTTTTCTGGCCTTCGCGTGAACCTGTCTGCCTCGTGCTAGACCTCTGCGACTTACTGACGGCGACGTAAACGTAAAGAAAACTAGACAATCACACATCAAAAGAACACCAGACAAGACAACATGTTGACTTCAAGCTCTCATTTTGAGGTGCTGCAACCTGTTGTTCAGTTGACACCCCCGTTACTAACTTTAGCATGGAAAGATTGTTAGTGGCATCTTCATCAAAAATAAGTACACTTTAGGTGGCATGAAGACCTAGACAGACCATTTACACGTTCAGTTGACCTAAATTATGTACTAAATTTACAGTGACTGCAGTCACCTAAATTGACTATTGTAGAAAGTATTTTTGAGATCAGGGTTGAAAAGGAGAGTTACATTAGTGTTAGGTTATTTTTGAAAAACAAAATTGTTGAAATGTTAAAAAGTCATTGTAAAACAGAAAAATCAAAACATCAAAAAAAAGTGTTCCCAAGGTTTCTCTCTGCATTTTAGGCGGAACGACTCGTAAGGGTTACTCGACGATTCATAAGGGTTACAAAGTCAGTATCAGGCAGTATGCTGAGACGTTTTAGTGTTTAGTGTGGAAATAAATATGGTTTGAATCTACTCATTCAGATCTTTTTTTGTAGCCTAGGACTCATTCACAAATATATTCTTGTAATGTCAGGTGTTAAATTTAGCTTCTCTTGTTGCGGTGTCTTTTAAAAGTATAGTTTGATTTATGTGGAAATTTGCTTATTTACATTCTTGCTCATGGTTAAATAGGACTGACACCACTCTCGTGCATACGCTAAATATGAAGCTAGAGCCAGTGGGTGTTTAGCTTAGCTTAGCACAAAACTGGAACCAAACATAAAACGTCACTTTTTTTAAAATACAAAAGTATGAAAAACCACCCACAACCTAACCCTTTTAAAATTAGTTTTACAGGGTGTTAGTTGTAATGTTTTTTATCATTTTTCCCTGCTTTCAGTTTAATGCTAAGCTAAACTAATCTGCTGACAGGCATGAGAGTGACATCAGTCTTTAAAATCACTCTATGGAACAAAGTGAACCAGTGTATTTCCAAAAATGTCAAAATATTCATTTCAAAAACTGCTTTATGAGTTCATCATTAATTTGCATAGCATAAAAGTCACTGGGTCACAAACATTACAGCTTGTGATCATTATTCATAATGTGAGCTGATTGATCTTTTTTGGGGGGGCAAACCCTTTACATCGTTGGAAAGCTGAAAATGCTCAGAGAAACCTCACAGTATTTTGTGTGACATGTGCCTTTAATTGTGGCTAGTATCACAATGTAGACATGTAAATCAGGGATGATGAGATGTTATTAACAGACCAGATACGTCAAAACAACTTTTTCCTGTCATTACTGGTCAAGCTGAGCATTTCTTAATTGTAAGGCTCGTTTTGGTTCGCCAGGAATCTGCCAGCGTTAACCACCTGATCCCTTTTAAACAACAACAGTCTTGTATTCTTGTACAGTCGACAGACATAAGCCTGTAGCTTCTGACCTGGTTCAATTGATGTGTGACGTAGATTCAGTTTCTTTTTCAGAGCAGTGCAGTTCATGATCTTTAGAGGCTACTTTGACACTTTAGGTTCCATTTCAAAGTTAAAGATGGCCGTTTCTCCATAGAGACTTCTTTTTTCTGTTGTGTTTATAACATCTAATCTTGGTTGGAAACGGTGTGATGCTGTTGTCCTATCTCTCTTTCCTTCACCGAAGGTGTCTAAAGCTTGGGATGTTGATCCAGGTCTTCAGTGAATCTTTCTAGTCTTGCAGTGCATGTACAACTTCTATTTTGTAGCTTTGGACAACTTTAAAAGAAAAAATAAGTTTATTTTTTTTGTTAGTTTTTTTATCAGTGCTATTTTGTCTTATTTCTTGTTGAGTTTGGCTGGAGTAGCCAGTGATGAGTCAGTCATCCGGTGTCAGTGCATGAGACAAGTGTCATCTCAGAGTCGGTGACACATGAGGAAGTTTTGGCTTTGAGTAAAAAAAAAATAGAAAAAGAAATTGTTATATAACACAAATCATGAAACAGGCTTTTTACAGAAGTAACTTTTCTTTTTTCAGATGCCCATTTCACCCTCACCAATCTGTTTAGACCTTAGCTTTCACTTGTGGTTCACACAGCAGTTTTGCTGCACTTTTATCTAGTAAGCATTCTCTGCAGTGCATCGACAAAGTGAAAGCAGCCTGTGTATTTTCAGCAGAGCATCAGTAGTACAAAACAAAAATGATGAACGAAAGAAGGGAGGGTGGTATACTGTATATAATGTCATTATTTGTTTGAGAAAAGATTTGTACTATTGTTTTAAATGTGCACTTATCCTGATATTTTCTTTTTTGCTGTTTAATATCAGTTCAATGCTAGAGCTCTTGATAATAAACTTAATGACGTGTGAAAAAATATCAGGGTTGAGTCACACACAGCTGTTAATTAATAATGAAGTGTGGATGGTGCAGCAGCACTTCAAAACTAACTTTAAAGAAAGGGTTTACTGTTACCTAAAAAGGGAAAATCCACCCTAAAATACATTTTTTATTTCATGTTTTCACAGTGTCGATAGAAATTCCTCAACTCACTCTGTAACGTTATACGGCACACGGCGTCATTTAAAGATCAGTCATTCACTTCCTACCTTTTTCAAACTTTTCACAAGTTTCTTTTGTACACAGAGTTTGCTCAGCTGTTGAGTACAACCACATAATGTTATCACATGACCAAAGTTCTGCAAGCTAGCATGTTTTTGAGTGGCGTCACTTTAAAATTAAAATTCTCACATTTTTGTTATTCTCATAGGTTTAAAGGAAGAGACTGACTTGTTAGGAAATTTGCTGGAGTTTGAATGCGATCGTTGATTGAAGTGTTTGTGTGCTAATACCTAGAGCGTGGTGGACAATTAGTTTAGCATCTTCTAGTGCCTCTCCTCTGGCAATTTAAAAAGTTGTGGTACTTTCTTCACTTTCTTGTTGTCTGAAAACACTACTTGATTTAAAATTTTTTACATGTCTTACATTAAGTCCTCTTTGTGAGCCAGGCTAACTCTTTGTGTTTATGCTAAGCTAAGTGAACCATATCCAGGTTCCTCAATATGCAAACTTTGTATTTACCAAGTGTAACTAAAACTATCCTGTAACTTATGTGACCTCTGTGGATATTCTTTTATGGTGGATTTTCCCTTTAAACTTAGGTTGATGAACATGTCTAGTACATTGCTTCCTGGACTGGGCCAGCTTATGTGTATAGAGATCCACATCATTTTATCACGGTGAAGGCTAATGATGAGCGTTCAGTTTAGATCCCCTTGACCTCGTACCATTTCTTCTTGACTGGTGTTTTATAAGGTTGCTGGTACTAGGATGTCTCTCCCAAAAGCCAGCGTCCTTGTGCGAAAGAAAACAAGACACACATGCAAGTTTCATGCATTTAGAAGGTAGTACAGATCTTGGGGCTACATAAGTTAGACAGTGTACAAAGCTCCTACTGTGCTTTCACATCAGCTCTGTTGTGTCACAGTGACAATGGATTTCTTGCATCTGTGGCTGTGCTTCAACCTGCTTGTTGGTGTATTTTACTGTGCCTCCAAACACCAGGTTTAGATCGTATGTTAGACTTTTAACAGCTGGAATTCAACCAACAAAAGCAGTTTAATGACTTTTTCACGCTTTGGTTTGATTACTAACAAACTTAAATGCTAGACCAAGGGTTGTACCATAGTGAAACATGTAAACTAAAAAAAAAAAAAAAAAAAAAGACGAGGGAGGACTGGTGCATGCTGACCAGATGGGAGGGGGTGGGGGGGTGGGGGGGGGTCACTGACATTTTGGTGCTAAGGAAGCATTTCTACAATGGAAATATACTTAACTGGTTGTGACACTGGTATTCAATCTTGCTGTGTCCAGTGACCTGCAATGGAAACAACTGACTTAAGATGAGTCCAGTCAAGATCATGGTGAACTGCAGAAAAATAAGAAATGTAGCGTCTGTTTGGTATTAATCCTGTGGAGAACACTGCAACAGCTTTGTGAACCGTTTGGGATCCCAAACCAAAGTTTAACAGCATGCATTACCAAGATCCCACGTTGTACTTTTTCATTCAACCTGGCTATGTAAGGTGTCATATGCGGCACCTACCGGAATAAGTAATTAACAGGGATCCCAAATGGCTCTGAGAATACTGCTGAGGACATCCAAGTACTTATAATTCAACTTGCACTGTATTGATTTGTTTTTTTTTTTGGTGTGACACTGCCATTAATGCAGTCCTCTGTCTCCAGTACATTTGAACAGTACTGTAACACATAATGTGGTACTCCATCAAACTATAATTGGACAACCAAAACTGATAACACAGCAAATCACTGTTCATTAACATGGAACTTTTTATGTCTAAGATTGCTGAATGTTATGTTTGGAAGATGCAAGTAATTATTTGAACGCTTGTTATGCTTGTGCATCAGGCTTTTTCAGACATTATTGTTATCGGTTACCAACAGTTAATTATGACGTTTCAAGTATTTCCAACAACCTCACTCTAAACAGACTGTTCAAAAACTGAGAGGGAAATTAATTTTGATGGGGGTGTCTGGCAAAAACTTTATGCCACCTGTTGATAGAATGAAATGTTTCATGTCAGTTGACAAAGTAAAGGATAGTTGAAGGGTGTTTTTCCTCATGAAATATGTGTGGGTTGAGGTTATTTTCTTGCAAACTGCAGGGTAGTAGCTGGGTTTTATTGTTGTTCTAATGTCCTCTTGTACAGAGTGTATTTTCTATCGATGATTCAGTGCGTTGCAGAAGAGGAATGCCAATGATTTACCAGTCTGCATTTGGCATGAATCAAGGTTAAGTCTCTTTCAGCTTCAAAATCAAACTACTGGACTATTAGACTGAAATACCAGCTCTTACTCTTAAAGCTGCAACACAGTAATGTGTTGTCTACCAGACGTGGAAGGGAAATGTAGACCTGATCTTGTCCAGACCTTGATTTTGACCTAATATCTCAATTGAGTTTTTCTCTAAATAAGAACAAAGCTTTTAATGTCAAACTTTCTAGGGTAACGCAGAAAGCAGATGGATTTGAATTGGAGAGTCCCAGTTCAGTTCAGAAACTTTCACTCCTTCTAAGACAACTGAAGTACAATCCTATGTGACTGTTCTGCATCCGTCCCTCAGTAAGCGTCACGTCATGGTGAGATTGCAACATGGTTCATGTGGCACCAACTTGAGATGAGATGACCCAAAACTGTCCGTGTTCTTGCAGCAGTCATTTATTTGCAGAATGTATATAACATCAACAAATACTAACCAGACTCATTGTGGACTGTTGAACAGTAGAGTGCCAGGAAGTGAAGACACGCCGAGAATCTGTAGATACTTAAACCAGGGTAGTCAAAAAAGCTGTAAAACCTTGTGTGCACTTTTGAGCATTTTTTTGTTTCCTTTTTGTACATATTACTAGCATTTAAGATGTTTGGGTTGACATGTCTGGTTATAGTGCAATATATTTTGTATGCAAGCAGTTTCAATAAATAAGGGTTGATCTTCCTCCATTAGTGAAGTCTGGTCTCTGAATTTTCTCGGTTTTCAGGATGTTCCTTTTTGAAAAAAAGTCTACATTTACTTGTGCAGTCTGGTCAGTAGAGGCTCATGGGGCATGTTGCAAATGTAAAAACTGTCGACAGTGGAGCTTTTTTCTTGTTTTTAATTTCTAAAAAACATTATCTTACATGATTATTTTGTGAAATTTCTGTGTGACACTTATTTTCATGCCTTCAACGTGTAACTATTATAAAGTAAACCTAGTACTTTGTATGCTGTTATGAAATTAAAGCAGCAAGATCTATTTTGGAGTTTGCGCATAAAGAAACACATTACGCTAAGGTTAATATGGCTAATGCCTTTGCAAACAGTTGCCTATTTACACATTTAACACCTACTGAGCAACATTATTATGAGCTGTGTTTCAGGTCACATGATGAATGTTAAATCAGTATGCGCTCTCTTTATTTGCCTCTATGGTCTCCACCAACTCCCAAGAAAAAATAATCTGGCTGCAACTTTGTCCGTCCTGTGTTTGGTGCTGAGAATTTAATGTACAGCAGATTTATGGTTATATTATAAACTGTTTTTCTCCCCTACTGCTTCTGAAATTGGAAAAGTGAGAAATCTGGAAACTAATTTAAGAACAATTAGTGGATGACATAGTAAGAAAAGTCATGATAAAGTGCTGTTATAACGGAGGACAAAGATACAAGTGATGCGTTCATGGAGTGAAAATCTAACATATGACAAACACAAAATGCAGCTTTGAAATGACAACTGTATGTTTTTAAGCAAAACACTGATGTACTGTAATACCAGCTAGGCCTGTGAGGAGACACATTCACCACAGTTAATACATCCCAAACAAATAGCAAACTGCACGGATCAGGGCTACAAAGCTATTTCTAAGTGAAATACACTATGTGCAAATAGAGAAGACTTGAGACAACAGTGAACCTCCCAGAAAACCTTCCAGTGTTATTTCAAGAGACAAAACCTCCGTGGAACTGCAGACAAGTTGACATGATTCCACTACATGAGAGTGGAGTGAAGTGAAGACCACTGCTTACTCGCACAAAAAAAGTGTCTGCCACAACACAACTCAAACCGTTTAGGAGAATCTTCTACAGACTGAGTCAAAATGGGACTGTTTGAAGAGCAGAGGTCCTGGTACATTTGGCATGAACCGAACACACAAATACCACAAATAGAATATTAGACCTATTACAGTCATGTATGGTGGTAGCAGTGTAATGTTGTGGGGATGACAGTGATCCCTAGTGTAAGAGTGAGTCAACCTCTGAAGGCATCAAAGGAATAAAATGTACATTTCTGAGGAGCCCAGTCAAGTGGGGGACCTGAACCAGCTGTTAAGTTCATGCAAACTGATGCATGACTGAGTTAAAATGGGTTTCTTTTGTGCAGTGATGTTTAATACAATAGAGGCTGAAGACAGTTACTGCTCATTTGATCTCTTTATTACTTTATCTTGGTTAATGTGATTTCGCCTCTGATGAAGTTGTTCTACTCAAACTGCTCTGTGTGTTGATCACGACCAGCATTACATGTTTCCCCATGATCAGAAGTGTGATGGCAAGTATTGTAATACTGACATTTAGCCACATGGTGGCGCTGTGGCACTGTGTTGATTCACCACTGTTACTACACGAGCCAGAGAGAAAGAGAGAGAGTAGGAGAAAGTCTGGTTACATATTGTAAATTCATGACATGCACTTCTCAACTTCTGCAAGATACACAGCAAGTATAATGAGCCCAAAGCTGAAGACTCGGTCCTTCCTGACTATTTTATGTTTGTTTTTCTTTCCGGCTCGACATCTGTGTTCGAGACTCTCGCTCCCCGTGTCATCATTAAAATCTGAATTACTGGCACAGATGTTGCTTGAACAATACTGTAAAGGACGCTAACAAAAAGAATTGTAATCTCTAAACAAACAGCCACTCGAGTGAAGATTTGGAAATGAACTGAGGCTGAGATCTCTGTAAATTCTCCCTTAATGTTTGTTTCCAAATATGTAATGTTTCATCAACTCATCCTACAATTGCTTTTTTAAATTCTGCCACATCTGTACCCTCTCCTCTCCCTGTCTCCAGTCATTGTCTGTCTCTCAGTGTCTGACCTAGTTTTGGATAGCCTTTCTTACACACACACACACATTCCAGTGTCCTTGCAGGTGCTTAAAATCCTTGGAAACTGGTTGAATTTCGATGTGGTGTTTTAAAGCTGCTGAGATGTCTGGAATTTTGAATTGACCAAGGTCATAAAACAGTACTTACAGAGAATACTGCTTATGGTCATAAGTGATTTTATACCATCAGGCTGTTTTGTTAACTCTCTCCTCTCCTCTCTTCTCTTCTCTTCTCTACCCCCCCCCACCCCACTCCACACCCTTCCTGTTTGTACTCGCCGACTGTGATGCAGAGTAGGGCTGGCATGTTGCCCCAGACCAGACCAAAATACTCACGCACACACAGTGACGCACCATCCAAAACAAAGACGCCAGCACACACACACACACACACACACACACAGTCTGCAGAACATCTTCGAACATTACTCCCGATACATTTGGACTTCCCATGTTCTCTCACCATGGGTAAAAACATGAAGGCTTTTGCGTAGGAGGACTCTTTTTTTTAAAGGAGAGGACAGTGGTGTCACAAAGGAACCACAGTTACAGCTACTGGTATCGCACATGCTGAGTGAGAAGTTTCAACCATCTGGTCAATTATTATTCATAGCGAGGCGTAAACAGGAAAACGTGCCACCGGGCATGTGTTGCAGCAAGTGTACAATAGAGGATTCGAATGATGAGCTGCTAAACTATTGTTAACACACTCGTGCCTTGGATGATCTGAAACAAAGGTGATGTGGTGTGGAGGGGTTCAAACGCCGCCTGGACCTAGAACTGTGCAGTGCAAAGTCTCTCCAGGAACATTTCACAGTACTAACAGCAGGATTACAGAGACAAGTGGGTCCTGTAATGCAGCGGTCAGTAAGTAAGTAAAAATACTGTCTTTTAAAAAGCACATTTCTGATAAAGTAGATTTACTGGGCTCAGTGTGGCAATACAGCAGCTTTAGAATAGAAACAACAGTGTAAGTGTCAAAAAACACTCACAGAGGAGGAGGAACGAAACATCTGTGCAAGTCAACCGTACAGTTTCCAAACATCTACTTGTGAACACGCACAGGTGCTGCCGGCATCCTGCCAGTAGTACGGAGAGATTTGCATTTGAAAGTATCTGAGCGAGGCTCTCTCTTCTAACCAATCAGATCATTTCTATTATTTCTGCCTGATTAACATGTTTTGGAGCATTTTTATGTTGGATTCTGTAGTGCAGAGCATGGTGAAGTGTAGCAGGGAGCAGCAGAGCGTAGTAGAGCAGGGGCAGTAGAGAAGATCACAGCGATGGAAATGACAAAACATAACAGGGACATTAATTATATATGTGTGAAACTGTTTACGTCACGCTGACATCATCAACCAGTCACAAAAATACAAACAGGGAGACACTCAAAATTCATGCTCAAAAGTTTTATTCACAGAGCCCCGATTTTAGTGGCTCAGAATTATTTGGACACAGCTATTTACAGTAACACTGGTATCTGCCTCAGAACGGCAGCATCATTCGGGGTCTACAGGCCCTCATGGCGTCACTGCTCAGTCCAGTGGAGTTCGATGATGTGTGCTCCTGTGTGTGAGTAAAGTGCCCCCCAGCGGGACGTCAGCGCTCGAGAAGGCCTCTTTCCTTTCTGCGCTGCAGTCTTACACCGTCGCTTCAACTTTATGATGGATGTTCTGTTTTGTTTTTGTTTTTTGTTTCCAGAAAGTTTCGATGTGTTTTTGCGGCTGAGCTCCATGACTAACACGCTGCTATTTGTATTCAGTAAATGACACAACTGATACTAAACACCAGAGCCACAGGCACCACAGAGAACACTGAGGTCATTTCCTTAGGATTGTTTGGGAATCTGGAAGTTTTTATTAGCCTGGAGAGAATTTTATATTCTACAGTACATTTACTTACAATAACACATAGTAGGTTATTAAATGATTACTTTTAAAAGTAAGTTGATTTAGTGTATTTAGACTAGTAATTAGATCAAATGAACAGGAAACATCATTAAATCCAGTTAGTTTAGTGAATACAGTGAGATACAGAAGATATCACAGTGTGTGGAGCTTCAGCTACATGGTGCACCGCGTGTTCCTGCACAACCTGCATCCGCACTACGAGTCCTCGTGACTCAGTCATCTAGTGCAGTGTCTCTTTGGGCTTCAGAGGGTAACTAGAGACTAAATGTAAAATAAAAAAATCCTTACAGATTGTGAGATGGGTGATTGTTGACTTTCACTTTAGCAGAGAAGCAGTGAGTCCTCAGTGCGCACACACACACACACACACACACACACACACACAGGTCTTGTCAGACGTGTGTCACTGATCATAAAGTGTGCTTCCCTGTAAGACCAGCATTAGTCTGATCCTGTGTCATCTGTTACAATGAGCACTTAGAAAGAGCATGTAAATCATGCTCCAGCTGTTGCCAAGTCACTCTTTCACATTAGGTAGCAGAGTTTTTCTTTGGGGGGGGGGACGATGACAAGGTTTATTTTTGTATAAGTTGAGGAATATAAATAGCCCCACTTGTTATGAGGAACACTGTTTTTGCTGTGAATATCTCAGTGTGACTTGTGTTGTGTAGCTTTCTTCACCGTGCCTCTGTCTGTGTGTGTGTGTATGCTCTCTCTCTCCCTCTCTCTCTCCCTCTTCCTCCACCTCTGCCTGGCTGTCAGCTTGCCTCGACCACGTAGCAGCTTCCTGGCAGCGGCAGCAGCTTGTGTCTACTCTCCTTCTCTCTGACACACACACACACACACACGCACAGAGAGACGCACGCACGCTCAGTATCAGTAGCCCATGTAGAACCACGTAGCACCAGCTTTGGATTTTAACCACCAGCAGCAGCAGGAGCAGGAGGAGCAGGAGGAGCAGCAGCAGCAGGAGCCGGAGCAGCAATGGATCTCTTTGAATTCGACTTTTTCAGAGACTGGGAGCTTGAACAACCATGGTAAGTCCTGCGCACGCTGCTTCATCATCTTCTGTGTTTGTAAACGCGTGTTTGCGTTTAACGTGGAGTGTCTGTAAAGAGGGATGAGAGCGGACATGGCATCCCTGCTTTTGGGCTTTAAAGCCCGTTCTTTTTTGGGGGGGGGGGGAGAGAGCCAAAGTCACACCACGGAGAAATCCTGCAAACCGTGTTTCTTTGTCACCGTAAAGCTGCCGTTGTTGCTTGAGACGGACCGGGAGTCACGCACACGCACGCTCTCACGCACGCGCACGCACGCACACACACACGCCGGCTTTTACCGTCTCATCGAGATATTGAGGAATGTTTGATTTGCGTGTGAGAGCGCACCGGGGGGGTGTGACAGCGCGGCGGGGATGTGCAGAGACATAAAAACAGTGTGAATGAATGAACTCGTGTCCTCATGGAAGTCAACACACGAGTTTGAGTTTGTTTTCCGTTCGTCCTGAAAATGGGATCTTCTCTGAAGAAGTGTCGGAGTTGAGAGTTTCGAGGCTGCTGGTGAAGTCCACGATGTGAAGTTGTGTTGAAACGTTTTTTTCGGGAATGTGTATGTGCAAATGTGTTGACTGTGCATCTCTGTAGTCAGGCAGTCACGTGGTTAATGCTATGACTACATCTCCATACAGTAAAATACTGTACTGTAAATGTAGAGACTGTAGTCCACACGCAGCCCAACATTCAGCTGTCATTCGCGGGCTTATGTTGATCTTTGAAGCAGCCTCTTTTTTATTATTTGAAATGAACAGTTGATCAACCAGACTGTCAGAAAATAACTATTCTGAGAGTCAATTAAAATATACTTTCTTCCCTGAAGTGAAGATTTGTTGAGTTGCAGGTTAAATACAGGATGTGCTACAGCCAAGCTCTTTTAATCTGCCTGATATAAACTCACCGAGGTTCACAAATGGTCAAAATGCAGTTTTAGTTCTATAGTTTGTCCACCAGAGAGAAGTAACAGGTTTATTAACTGTGAAAGGCCCTGCCCCTTACCTTTCTTTGTCAAACTGTTAAAAAAGTCACGTTTGTTGGACTAATTGTGTTAAACTCACACATGTCAGTATCAGCTTTAAACAGCCAGTGTTATACTGTTTTTGGGCTTTATAAAATAGCTTTACAGTAGAGAGGGAGACAGAGGGTGTCACAGGGAATGAAGGTCCCCAGCTGGACTCAAACCAGGGACTGGACTGCCTGTGTGCTTCTGTGCAGTATTTTACAATTCAGCTGTTCAAATACTTATCTGACCTGTTCATATAAAAGCAGTAAAGGGCAATGTCAAGAATTTATGTAATTAAAATAAAAACCCTGTCAGTTAGGTATTACTACAGATGTTACATACTGGATCAATACTTTATTGAACATATTTCAGTGCAGTTTGATATAACGATAAATTAGTAAGAAGGATTGTAGGAGGTGCAGCATCAGTCAGTCTCTCCAGGTCAACTACGTATTACAGTGGGAGCACGATAACTTGGCAACCATGTTGCTGTTTTGAATCCTTATTCCAGCAGGGACGGTGTGAACAGAGAAAGTGTCGCACACTGCCTGTCCCTCAGCAGCCACAATGGAAAGGCCCCGGAGCAAGGTACTTAACCCCCCACTGCTGGAGTGGAGCTGCTCAGGGCTCAACAACAAGCTCAGGGTGTCTACACATGTAACCCTCCCCGCTGCCACCACTCCATCACGCTGCGGCTGTCGGTGGGTTCTGATGGGAAATTGGGTACAAACACAGAAAAAACACTTTATTACAGGAAAGAAAACACATAACCTAACAAAGAAAGCAGCTGCTGATGGTTTGGCCAGGTGACAGGTGAAACCTGATTCGGAGGCACTGGTCTTCATGTTGATCGCTCACCAGCCAGCAAAAGGGAAAGTATGAGGTGATTATAGGAAAAGTTGTAGACAATGAGAAGTTTTTTTATGGCAGTGTTTTTTTTTTGCTTTAGTGCCATAAAGCACATTGATTTTTATTTGCTGTTTGTTTTGTGTTTCCCACTTCTAGATGGTGGTTTCTTAAATTTTTTTTCAACTACTTCACACGTCATACATGCAAATGAACATTACAGCATATGAAAGTGAAAAATGATCGCGCGACTTGCTCACTGGGATGCATTTTATTAGCACTTGAAGTGAGCAGTGAGTGAGATTAGCGGATGTGAGAATACAGTTACGGTGTTTGTGTCGCAGCCTCTGTCCTCTTCACACAGGCCTGAGAGCAGAGGGGCCCCTGGTTAGCTGAGACTTTTCAGTTTATTACAGTGCGTCATAGCACATGACTTGATACTGTATGCACGATTACAGTGAGTGAAAAGACAATGAGAGTAATACGTTGTGGGAGTAGCAGCTCCATGGGGCTGGCTTGTTGTAAGCAGACCTACTGTGCATAGGACCACACCATGTAGCATGAGTGACCGTTCCTGACATCGGCAGCACTGGTTAGGTGTTCAGGGACTGTAGGGACAGGAACTGTACAGAGTGTATGTCATCTTTGTTTCTAAAACTTGTTTTGAACACTTAAAATTATATAAATATTTTCATAATTTGTGAAATGCTTATTTAAGTTCAGCATATTTGTCTCACTTGTGCAAAAAGGGGGGAAAAAAACCCCATAACAAATCAGCATACGTTCCATCACTTTCTGTTTATGCAAACAGGTGCGTCGTGAGGCGGGACTGGCTCAGAGTGTGCGCTGTTATCCCCTTTTGAACGAGCCATTGTGTTGACAATGAAGGGAGATGGCGAGAGGAGCATGCAGCCAGAAGACGACATGACAGTAGCACTCTCAGATATGACCGTTTGGAACAGCTCTGGCCTTTAAACATAGTTGGATGGCACATTTCAAGCATACTGAGCCCTTAAACCAACCAAATACAAATACTTCAATGAATTAAGCTTTCAGCCTCGGTCCAGGCCAAAGAAAACATGATGAAATGTGTTTGGTTTGTAATGGAGGCAGTGCAGCACATGATGCTGCTGCTCTTAACCGGTGTCTTCTGCCAATAGCTCTGGATAGCGGCTTTGATGTATCCAGCAGCCCTGAGCTAATAAATGTTAAAATGGGCTCTAGATTGTGAGGAGGATAACGCCGCCACTGGAAGATGAAACACAGACTGAAGGGAGCAAGAGTTATTTTCGAATAGACTTATTTTCCTAAAAATTTTACAATGGATTTCACAGGCATGAAAGGCGACGCACGCCTTCAGTAGAAACCATGAAAATCACTGAGATTGGAGTTAAAAGTCTGTCACTCGTCATTGATGTGTGTCTCCTGTTTGACAGTGGATTTTCCCTTTAAGGGAAAAGAACGAGAGAGAAAACAATCTTGAAGCTCCCCACGCCTTTGTTAAATCTGAGCGAATCCAACACTGTAGGTCTCCTCCTCCTCATCCTCCTGAAGAAACACCCTCTCTCTTCTCCTCGTTGTTGCTCTTTCTCCCTCCTCCTCCCCCTCCCGTCTCACTCCTTGTTTCATTCTCTCAGAGATCTGAAGGCTTTGTATGATTGTAATAGGGCTTGCATTGAATATTGCGTACTCCTCACTGTAATTGCCCATCATGTAGCTGGCTAATCATGGCAGTGGAATCTGGGGGAGATCGCTTTGAATGTTAATTGACACTGATGGTGATTGGTTGAACCATTTAAGTAGTTAATTATGGAATTGATTACACATTTCGTCAGCATGGAATTCGAAGATTCCAGCTGCGTGTTTTGGAGCTCAACAGTTCACATCTGCTGGATGGACTCTGATTATTATTATTTTTCTTATGACTACTAGATTTTGTTCGATCTTTAAGTTGTTTTTCTTTTTAAGCAGCTATAAAATGTAGGACAATTGATTAAAAGTGTTCAAAGTGGCAGTCAAAATGCTGCTTCCAGATCATAAAAAACTGAGTCTGGGGATAAACAAGGAGAGAAGATGGGATCTCTGGGGAAGAGCGGTGACAGAGTCAATTTATGGTCAATGCATTCGATGTTAAGTCTCACAGTCCAGCATTCAATCTGCCCGTCAATCCTCCCAAGCTCTCAATCAGCTCAGTCACACGTGCAAGCTCAGTATGCCCCAAATCATTCATTACGCTGCTGAAATTTCTCCTCGCCATGTGATGGGCCTCAGCTTGCCAAACCGGCTCCACTTGACGATACTTCACACCAACATCATCAGCGACTCGGAGGCTGTGAAAGGAAGCTGTGTCTCATCCCAAAGTGACAAGATTTCACAAACAAATTCTCTGCAACTAACAGCAGATAACACTGAAGGAAGACTTCTGTCTGGAAGAAATCCCATTTCATCCCATATTGGTGGTGCAATTATCCCTCAGGGCTGGATAATAGGAGCTCTGTCAGCAGGTGTGAAGAAGCTGGTAAAACCAGTCAGATTACAAGGAGTCAGTCACTGTCCATGGTTCTGAAGTGTTACATGAGAAATAAACAAAATATGCACTTTATGCTATACCTTTATTGATGCAACAAATGCAAAAAAAACAAAAACAATACATACCAGTTATTACTCATCAATTCTGTTATTCACAACAAAAAAAACAACAGATAGAAAATAATGTCTAACCTGACAAGCCGTGAGTAAAGGAAGTTTCTGATTGTTGATAAAAGTGAGACGAGATGAAGTTAATGAAACATTAAAATGTAGATCTATATTACATCACAACAGCAGCAACTTCTTGTAATTAAGATGCTGAAACCAGAGAATGTTTGACATTTCCGTGCGATAACCTTAAAATACTTAATACAATAAAATAATGTAACACAGAACCAGGTAAAAAAAAAAATCAGTAAAAAAAAAAATTTAGCAACAAGCCAGTGTTGCCATATTACATCCCTGTCTCCTAAAAATGATGTTGCTGTGCAACTAAGTTACAGCTGCAATGAATAATTTGTAGGAAACGTAATCACCTCTTTGATTATGTTATAATACAATGTTTTTACAATGCATTTATATCTACAGTATCACTTTTTTAATTGTGCAGAAACAGGGTCACTATCTAAATACTTAGCTATACTCATCAGCTAGTTGCTGACTTCTTCCATTTGGTATTGTGGTGTATTGTTGGTTGTTAGAGATTTTTTTTTTGCCTGCTGCAGCCAAAAATAACACTCATTGAAATCAGTACAGTTGCGGGCCAATAAAAACGTAAATAAATTAGGGGAAAGATGCTAAAAATGCTCATACAGTTGACATTATCAAGTGACACACAGTAATCTAACCTACAAATGTTGATTAGAGCGGTTTTATGATCTGTCTTAAAGTTGCTCTAATGAGATCCTCCACATTTTGTTTGCAGATTTAATGTACTCCAGAGGTATTTATTAAATTCTGTGCCAAAGAGTAATCGCGGGGACTTGCCAGCGATCCACTGCAGGCTTGGATAATGTAATATTATACAGATGTGTCTCTCCAGCTGTTTATACATTTTAACAAGGACGTCCAAATAGTAATGAGACAGAATTTCCAATCAACTTAATATATTCTCTCGGTTTCCTTTAGGCTTTAGATCCAGGATCATTAGAGAACAGAGGATCATAAACAGCCAATCAGTCCAAGTATCACATCTGTCACATATTAGGATTAAACATTTCTCTGCCATACCTCAAGAGGAGATGTGAATGAGGCAAACTGTTCTCAGCCCAGTCTCTCCAATGTGGTTTGATACAGTTTTTGCATTCTCACAGATATCTTTCACTTGTCATCATCCCTTACTGCTGACAGCTCATTTCCCCACTCTTCCTTTTATTTTGTTAAGCTTTAACAGATCTTCCAACCTTGCAAAGGATATCTACAGAAAAAACACTGGATGTAAAATAAGTGAAACAGTGCTGTCAGTTATCAAAGTAGTGGAGGAGATAATAAAAAAGCCTTAGTTGCAAGAATCTTTGGAAATCATAATTAAGGAGCTGAAGCCTCTGAATTCATTGTTCAGATAATCCACTTATATTTTCAAATCATATTTTCTAAATACCTTTATCTGAAATAAAATGTGATAATTAAGGTATAAAAATTGGACGTTAAACTGGGACAAAGACGGAGGTCAGCTGTTAAAACTTTATTAATGAGTAAATTGAGGCTCATATCTACGGCTGAGAGATGGAGGTTGGACGTTTTAGGGTTTTCACAAGCTCCACATTAATGGCTAAGCCATCTGTTCAGTTTCTTAAGTAGCTTATAAGAAAATAAAATAGTAACCATCTGGACGGGATATAAAACCCACAGCAGAACATTTATCTTTATCAGTGAAATTTTGCCCAACCAAGAAGTAAGACGCCTGTTGTCCCCCTCCTCTCTCTGTAATTCTTGACATTTGTGGGGGGAAAGGGCAGGTTGTGTGGGGGTGGGGGGGGGGGGGGTTTGCATCCCTTAAAGATGAGAAGAAATCAGTGATAGCGTCACATAGAATTTCATTTCATCATGGTCCATCAAAGTCACTATTATGCTCATCTGGTGCAGAGGCTTTACTCGTCTTTATGTTTTCTTCATCAGTCGCGACGGACGCTTTTGAAATTGACTTTGGTTCCTTAGAAGTGGGTGGCAGGTTTAATACAGCCAGGACGCTCACCATTAATTCACGAATTCTCAGAATTCGTCTTTTGATGGAGAAGTACAAAGTGAGCTGAAGACATCAGATAAAGTAGATATAAATATATCAAAATAAGCATTACCATCCAGAGTTCAAAGTTTTGCCAGATATTTTGCAGGTTTATCACCATATTCATGGAAGAAATTACCACGTGCTTTCATTTCTTTAACAGTTATTATAATCGTATTATTTATCGTGCCATGTTATTTTTCATACAAACACGAAATGTACAAGGCAACTGTATGTCGTACTTGCCATTATGAGCTACAGTATTATGACTCACGTTCCACATACAAAGCTTGAGCTTAGTACCAGTCATGAGGAAGCCATTCAAAGTAAAGGCAGGTAATCAAAAAAGATCAGAGGAAAGTAAAACTCCTAGGAAAAACTGACATAAAACGCATTTGCATTGTAGTTTGTCTCAACAAAGGCTCTGACTAAAATTGAATTCAAGGTTCATCCATCCAAAAGAAACCTTAACCATTACAGTGTTACACCTCTGCCATGCAACAGTTACTCAGGAGAGAGCCTGCTAAATATTAAGCATGTAAAGAAACAATAATAAAGACTCAATTATTAAAAATATCCACAGACATGCTGTATGCCATCTGTCTTCTTCAGGGTAGATCTGAATGTTGCAACTTCTTCAGGGGTGTTGGAGGTCTTGGAGGCTCCATCAGCCATTATTTACACCTCAGCAGGCGACAGAGACGCATATGTTCTGTTATAAACACTTCCATCCATCCATCCTTTATCCTAACCGCTTGTCCTCTCAAGGGTCACAGGAGTGCTGGAGCCTATCCCAGTAGTCACAAGGTGAGAGGCGGGGTACACCCTGGACAGGTCACCAGTCTATCACATGTAGAGACTGACAACCATTTATGGGTAATTCAAGGCACTCACTCTGATGATGACTCTGATGTAGATGCAGGTGGGATTCTACCTGCTCCAGTTTAGTCTGCAGGAACTCTGGTAACCAGCTCTGAATAACTTCACTCGACCTCTCGACTCTTTGCTCCTTAAAGAATCCCAACAATACAGATACTGTGACAGCATCGGTAGGCTTTGAGAGTTCCAAAAGGACTTTATTATTAGCAACATTTGCAGTAGGCTAGCCAAGGACACACATTTATGTGACACAATATGTCCTTTTAAGTTTGACCATAGTGTATCTACTATAGCTGAAAGGTCACTGGGCCCAGCAAAGTGAAATATGGCAATTAGCTAGAACAGCTTTTTCTCAAGAAGTCAATCTATATTTATTGACTTGGAGAAGGAATTACATCACATCCTTCAGCAACTCTGATTAGTGTGTAGTGGTAATCTTAAAATGTCAAATTACACATTTACATTTGTTCACATTTTTCATCATTTACTGTAAATGCAACAAGCTAGATATTGCTCGTGTTTTTATCTGTTAGAAATATCTTTAAAAAATGAATTGAGCTAAAGTTCAAACAGATAATGAACCTATAAATAAACAATAAAATACAACCTGAATTCACACAGAGGAAATTACCATGACAAACATGAGATGATAAGACCCAACAGGCTCTCAGTGGCTCAATGAGGTGCAGTAAAAAGTCACCGTTGAGTGCAGCTCAAGTACTTACACTGAGGTATGTCTCTCCGAGCTGCAATATCTTTATTAAAAAAGACTTACAGAAGAGAAGATAGACTGCTCCCCCGCATCAAAAGCTGTTTAAGCTGCTGGAGGTTTATTGTGTCAACCAAATAAGCTGAAATGGAGATTGTTGCGCCGTTTAAAGGTATTATTTTCTATTAATGGCGTGCAGAAAATGCAATTGCCTTGTCAATAGATGTGACTAAAAGCCTTGTAACTACTAATTAGACTATAAAGCAGAATAGCGCACATAACTGAACCAGATCTTCCCCATGGGATCAGATCACCAAGCTTCTGTTGTAGCTGCTGTTCTAATATTGGCAGAGTCGTTGTCTTCCCGGTGTTTCACTACACTCACATTTATCTGTGTAGTTATTGCTCCACAGTCCTTTTTATGCCTTTTTGAAGATTACTTTTCAGGGTAGTTTTCTTTATCAGAGAATGCACAGAGGAGAGACAACAGACATGCATAACACAGGAATTTGTACATAATTTGTAATATTCATCAGGCATCTATCAGCATACATGGACACTCATCACATTTAGAAGTCAGTAGTGGAATGAATTGTGTATTTTTTATTTCAGTAATAAATGTATTTAGTTAGTAAACAATTTGCATCAGATAATATTAATGTCCTATGGAAATTCAATTTGTAATAGGTCAGTTTAGTTAATGAAGAGCTTTGCTTGAAATGTACATTCTCTAATTTGTTGTAAAACTAATTAAGAATTAGTTTATTTAGGTAATCAAATATTTGCTCGATGTACTGTTCCTTAAGTTGTTGTGAAAATTAGTAATCAGTTTAAGTAGTTAATGAATTACATGGGACGATAGAGTCTCTGACATTGATCACCTCAAGCTTAGTGTATTTCTGTGTAGAGATGCAACTACTGCAATCGGTAATAGTAAAACTAATTAGCTTGCCAATTCAAGTAATGGAAGTAATGATGAACGCTATCACTGTGTTTACTACCGAATCTTTTTAAAACAGCTTTAACCACTGTTACTTATTGAAAAACAAAAATCATTCGCATATGCAATAAATGTCATGACTGGGCAAGGCAAAGCAGCAGGAGTGTGTGAGTGTGTGTGTGTGTGTGTGTGTGTGTGTGTGTGTGTGTGTGTGTGTGTGTGTGTGTGTGTGTGTGGGTGTGTGTGTG
>JAUYWH010000002.1:4324614-4365530 GCA_034779795.1 Ctenopoma multispine
TGTGTGTGTGTGTGTGTGTGTGTGTGTGTGTGTGTGTGTGTGTGTGTGTGTGTGTGTGTGTGTGTGTGTTGGAGGATTTAGTGAAAGAGAGAGCACAAGGGAGCAAGAGACTTGGCAGTCAACACCAGGTAGCTTTTGCCCTTGTGCCCCCAAGATACCAAGACAATACACACAGACACACACACCAGGTCCTGGGGTTGGCAGAGCCATCTGCCAAGAAGAACACAGTGCTGAGGAATGATAAGGCATGCACTCAAAAACACACACACACACACACACACACTCTTCTTCTTCTTTTTCGAGGCACACACAAACATGCACACCCTGCCTTGAACCCAGTGCTCCAGTAGTTCTCTCTGCTGTAGTTGGCACTTGTGATACTGCTGATACCTACATTGTGTCTGTATATCTGTATAACTGTGTGTGTGTGTGTATGTGTGTGTGTGTATGTGTGTGTGTGTGTGTGTGTGAGGGAGGGAGGGAGGGAGGGAGAGAGAGTACTTAAAGGTTGCAGAGAGCTGACTTCATCCTGGCTTTCCACAGACACATTGTTATTGTTGTGGAGTGTTTTAGCCTTCTGAACTCCAGCATTTTAGCAGCTTCGTATCTGTCTTGTCCAACATTATTATGGTAAAAACATGAAAACGTGATGTTTCCAGTACAGTCTTCCACATGTACGTCTAGTTTTGTAAACCCATACTTCCCCTTCAACCAGGAAACTCACAGCTATGCATAATTACAAGTGAAAAAATAAATAGAAACAAAGACATTACTAAATAAAAATATATCATGAATAATATTAATGTAGACAACTGCTATTCTGACTTGCATCTTTGGAATGAAAATAAATTAATATTATTATATATTTATGTTGTTTTTAAACTTACCTGCCAGTGTTTCCCACAAATTGGAAATTAGCTAGCAGCTACGTTAAAGCTTTTACTGTTTTTAAAAATCAAAAGATATTAGTTTTAATAAAGTTTTATAATTTTGTTTTTTTTGTTGTTGTTGTTTTTGGTAGGTTGCAGCTACAATTAGCATAAAAACATTTTACAATACTCGTTTAGGAAGAGGAAGCTGACACTAGCTTGTTTCTGACTGCAAATGGCTAACATTATTAGCAATTTCTAGTTAGCTGACTAGCACAGACAGTAGCAATGGTGTGTGCTGCTTTCCACACTAATTAATAGTTATGAAATATTACTTCAATAACTCTAAGTGTAGCTAATAATTAAATTCTGTTGTATGTTACCTGTGTCCTCTTTGTAGTATATTGATGTAATGCTAGGTAGCATCTCAGCTAGGGGTGTGTTAGCTCCCTGAACTTTCACAAAAACAATACAGTACAGTAACAAATTCAGTTATGTTCACATTTTACAGGTTATCCTATCCAGTGCTGGTTCTTACTTTATAGCGTTATAGGAAGATCGAGTGCAGACATTTCACAACATATTACTATACTACCTTTAATACATATATACAAGAGACACTTTATAAGGAACGTGAAGCAGCTCTTCAGTGAAAACACTTCAGCCTGTGAAAACCCCGTAAAAAATGACTCCCAACAGGTCTTTATGATGAGCTTCTTTGTGTGTGTCTGGCTGCAGCACATTTGAGAGAAAGAAAGACACGGGCAGCTCGAGCTAGTTAGCCTCACAGGACAGTAGATTAAACAGTGAATTTAAAATTAAACATAAATAATAAAACTGAATTTGAAAGCGGGGAGACATAGAGGACGTGAGAGCGAGGAAGAGACGGAATAGGCTAATGACGTAGCTTTTCTAGCCGAGGCCAATTTACTGTGAGGTTTCCAAAGGTCATCTCCTACATGGAGGCCTGTCTGTGACAAATTACATTATTTACACTGGGTAGAAAGAGGCAGCGAGACCCAGGGAAACACAGAATAAAAGAAGAGAAAGGGAACAAGTGTGTGTGTGTGTGTGTGTGAACAGTGTTTGGTTGTAATTGGTCTGCAGTGTTAACATGAGAACCCTGAAGACATTTGCTAACACTTTGCCTAATGATGCCTCTTATCAAAGCGCAGCACCTGCATTTTGACATGGACCTGCTATGTCCTACGAACCATCATGTTGCAATGCAGCATTTTGATATCTTAATTCTTACGGAATGAATTATCCGCAGCATTTTCTCACAAACAGCCTGTTTTATGATTCTCTTTCACAACTAATTCAAGTGGGCAAATTAGCGTGAGAAGCTTATCCCCCACACGTAAAAAAAACCCCTCAAACCTGACCCACAGTAAAAAAAAGTTTTCGCACACACTTTTTGATTGACAAGTGATCCCTGGGAAGGGCTGTGGAGAAACAGTTTGATTGACAGGTGATCCATGGGAACCGGCAGAGATGGTGAAAACAAACCCCCCACGTTTTCAAAATTCAATAACACCTACAGTTTGTTGAAATATTTGTTACAATATGTTGTTGTGCTTCAACCACGCTCCACAATGATCATTGAAATAAAGACATTTCAGTGGTTCTCATTTCCCCTGCAGGCGAGGACCCAGTTCCCCAAAAGAGCCGCTCAGCGTGTGCGTGTGCCTGTGTGTTCCTTGGGCTATCCAGAGAAGGGAAGAGCCAAAGGGATTAGCAGTGAGCTGGTTTGGGACTGAGAAATGAACAGAAATATTAATATTTAGATTGAGCTTCTTTAAGGAAATGTCTTAAATGAATAAAGCATTATATGTGATTAAAGTCCCACAGTGAGTGCACAGAATTGTACTTTTTCTATCAGTCTTTGTGATTCTTAAAGTGTGGTTTCACGATGCTGGGGCCAATTCACTAATTGCAGATTACGACTTTTTTTTTTTTTTTTAAGCATAAACTATTTCATAACAAATCACACTCTGGTGCAGCTTCAGCATTTTACCATTCTTCTAAAATATACTGTATGTAGAGTAACCACACTGTTAATTTAATCAAACTGTCAGATTACCACTTCATCGGGCGCCTTGTTGCTTATTTCCCAACAGGAGGAAATCATTTATGACCTTGCCACATCACAAGTGAAGTGTTATTCATCAAAGTTAATAAATAGAAGTGGTAATAACTTTTTATTTGATGCTCAAAGTTTATCATCAGAAGGATCCCAGTCCTCATTTTCCCCTCCACTGCTCCTCTGTGTCCTCTGTCTCTGTCACTTCTGCTCCCCTCCAGGACATTTATTACCTCTTTATCAACTAATTCATAATTATCCCGTGTCTCTCCTTGCCTTTTTCTTCAGCGTCTCCCCTCTCTTTCCTTTTTCTGTTAACCTTTTCCTATCTCTCTCACCCCTTTTCCTCCCCTGCTCTCTCCCCTGCCTTCCTTCAGAGGTCTGCTAATACATTTGTTATCAACCTACTCCCTAATTAATATGCCACCTCTCTGTCTGAGCCTTTTCCTATCTCTATTACTCTGTCAAGATGTCGTCTTCATTCTCTCCTTTTTCACACTGACTTCTTCTCGCATCTTCTCTTTCTGTCTCATTTTTTGTACAGATGAATTTCAGGGCGCCTCCTCGTCCTCACTTCTGAGGCTCTATTATCTCCAGGCAGACAATCTGTCTGTCTGAAAGCCAGTAGGAAGCAGAGATCCATTTTCTTTGTGGATGTGTGAGCCTGTGTATCTCCATCTCTCTTAGCTTCTCATGCTTTAGCAGCGAGTCTCGGTATGTCTGTGCTGTGTTTTTATGTGGTTTCCAAGCTGTAGTATTAGTCTTAAGGTCCTTGGTAGACTCCCATGCTGGGTTCATGGGGGTGTCTGTGTGATACCCATTAGCATTCACTTTAAATGTTGCCCTTTGACATGTCCTCCCCGGTGGATTTGCTCTTAAGATCCTGGATCTGCCCTTGAAAAGAAAAGAAAATCCCATTTGTTTTGTATACTTGACTTGAGGAAACAGCATACAGCAGACCACAAGTAATGTTTCTTGTGGGGGAATTTTGTTCTTGCACCAGTATTTCTAACAATGCAATAAATTTATGCTCTGTCCTCCAAAACAATCCCACATCCAGTCTACACCTTCTAGCACGCCTGTAATCACACACAGAAAATCCCCCTGCTCATTCAGCCAATGAACTCTAGCACTAAATGTAATTTAATCTGTGTATCACTTTAGATATGCTGGTATTTGTCATGTATGCAGGTTTAAGCCCGTGGAGAATTTAAAACATTATAGTCACTGCAACTGTTGTTGCAGTGGAACAGGCTTGTTTAGTCTGTACTGGACTTGTCTGCTGCTAGTTCAAATGTACTATATAATACTATGTTTATTATTACAGATGTATTATTAAAAGCAATTTCACTGATTGTGTCAGCAACGCTTATATACAGTATATACTTATAAAGTATAGTGCATCACTGCAGTAACAGTATTTTTAATTAGACAAACCTATCAATGAATGTAAGATTATTGGATTATATTATTACAAATATGTAGACATTACTAATGTTGCTGCTGGTGAAGGCAGAGCTCATTTGGATTCATAATAATATGTCATCATTTACTAGCTGCATACATTAACAATCTGCATCTGCAAAGTAGCTAAAACTGTGTAATAAAAGAGTGTCAAGTAAAAGGTACAATATTTCCTCCTGAACTGTAGTGGAATATAAGTAAAAGTAACATAAAATTTAAATACTCAAAGTACAAGTACATTAAAATTGTACTTCAGTGAATGTACTCAGTTACTTTTCGCCCCTGACTGCCCATATAGTGGTGAAGGTTGTTTTAAACACATGCCCTCAGGGCTGCTGCCCCAACTTCACAACCCAATATCACTGAGCAATCTTAAAGCTACACTATCTAACGTTTCCTCTTCTAGAAATATTCTTCAAAACATACCTTAATGTGGACAAGTTCTGTCAAGTGCCCCTGTAACCATAAACTGAACGTCCTGGCAGTAGTGCGGGCTCACCCTTCTGACCAATCACAGAATTTCAGTGATAGTAATTCTGTTTGTGTATCATCATTTTACGAGACTTATACCTGAGATGCTGGAGAACAGCAGAGTGTAGCACAGCAAGGAGAGAGCACCTTGAACTTATTTTGAGTCTCATGCTGACACGAACTTGTATTCCAAAAATTGCACATTTTAGTTTTGATGTTACATTAAGCATTAATGTTTTATATTATTTTAGATGATTCTGTAAAATCCAGTGCAGGGCTCCATCTTACAATTTTAGTCATCTTTCGCAACGGAGATGCCCACTTCACGTAGCTGTTAGGCAGGTCTTTGAGTGAATGAAAGTGAAGCAGGGTTCGTGACTACACCGTCAAAGAACAATGAAGGAGAACGTGTCTGTAAGTGTGAACCCTGATCCCCATTTGTATGATTCATTGCATTTAGATGTCAAAGACTTGTAAGGTGCAGAGCTCTGAGAGAGAGAGATCAAGGAGGCGAAGTGATGCAACCAGAGGAAGTTATTACAGTTAGACATCGAGTGTGGACGCTCAGTACAGGTATATATATAATTGTTTCTTTAGACTGATACGGCCAGACGTCCTACACAGTATAACTCGTCTCAAACTGCCTGTATGTTCATGTATTTTGTTCATCAAAATAGTCACATTCTGATTATAATCTAGAGTCTCAGTATCATCTTAGTCATGAGAAATTCAGTTTGTTAAACCATAAAGACAAAGAGAGAGAGAGAGATGCACAGTACTCAATCATCGTTTATATTCAGGTACAAACTATCATCACAGAATATTCTGTGTAACCGTGTATAATCTAATCCCACCTCCACTGCTGCTACGCACAGAAAAGAAGAAAAAGAACCTTAGTAGAGGCTCATTAACCTGTAGATAGATGGTGGTGGTTTGGTGAGGACACACTGCAAGCTGTAAGTCTTCACTCTGTCCGTACAGCTAGTAGAGAAAACATCTAACAGGGAGCTCAATCAATACACCAAGTGTGAGTCTGTCTCATCTTCCAGTGTGTGTGTGTGCGCGTGCACATCTGTAACAGCGCACAGGCTGTCTAAGTGTGTATTGATCCTGAGGTGTTGTTTTGTGTATCTGATGGTCTGCTGTGTTTTAGTTTCATTAAGTTCTGGCTCGCGCCCACAAATGATGACAGATGAAGTCAGATGAAGCATGATTTATCAGGGTGATTTTTTTCTTTTCTTTTTTTGTTTTTTAAGCAGTCTCAGGACATTTGTTTTCACACGTCAGGAATTAGCGTGATGCACTTTCGTGCAGACACACCTCACACCTCAGTTTGACTCCCCTTTGAGTTTCAAGTATTGGCACAGTCGCTCACACAAGTGGACAAAATTAAGTGAGAGGCACGCACACGCAGGTCCCTCGTCACCACGTGTACATACATTGAAAGTTTACCTTCAGTAGAAATATAGTCGCTTTATACTCCAGCACACACTTGCCGGACATATACAGATACTGTACTTGTGGATTCACGTGGCCCTACTGTTTGTGTTCCCACGTCTCTTCCCCAGTGACCCTTTGATGTGTTCTCATCATCATTTCACGTGGAGCCTGCAGGGTATTCAGTAGATGACTGTATCATTTTTCTCTGTTTTGTAATGGTTTTATCCACAACTTCTTTCATTTCCTTGAAACAATCTTAGATCATTTCTCTTAGTCATCAACAGTTTTATACTGATGAATGAAATTCAGTAGTAATAACCATTTATAGAGCATTAACCTACACACCTACTAAAAATTGTAGTTCATGGTGCAGTGCTGTTTCCTCTTCTTCAACCTGTGTCATGTACATTGTACCTCATTTCAAGAGACCACCAAAAGCATTGGCAACACTGACATTTTAGACTAAGGGACTGTATAAAAATCTAAGTGGGAGTTAGGCTGAAATTAAAAAAATTAAAAAAGCTTTTTTCTCTGGTTAGCTATCAGTCATTCTTGATTAAACCTGGCTGCTGTGATGTTGCACCGTGATCTTTGGCTTTAACACAGGGGGCTGTGTGCCCCAGTCTGCCTTAGATATGAATATAAACATACAGAAACATACATACAGTAATTTGTGTACAGTCCCTAAACATACATGTACATGCAATGTGTGGGTGTACATCAATAATTTCTATATGATAATATTACATATTTAAAATTGTACACACTTCACCTTATTTTTAGTGCCGCCCTTAGACAAATATGACTAGCATTTGTTTTGGAGCATCATTAGATATATAGTTATACGTTATAAGTCTCCGGGCCCTCAGGGGAAATCGTGCAACAGCAGGAGGAGAATAATAAGGATAAAATAAACCTGAGCAGGCCCTGCAGCTTTGAACCTCAGAAGAAAGAAATGAAGAAACCAGGTCAAATTGTTAATGCTACTGTAAATAACAATACATAAAGTCAAACATACCACCTCCCACAAGTTCTCGCACATAAACACATAAAACCCAGCATCTCTCCATATGTTGTTAATTCAATTCCTCCTCCACTCTTTGTCCTCCTTTTATTCCTCTCTCAGGTTTCCTTCTTCTGTCCTTCTTGTTCTCTGAGTCTAATCACCATGTTATCAGAATAAATCCTTCAGAGTGAAGTCTTTTGGCTTCATGAGGATTTGCAATATTTTCCTCATTTATTTTATAATATCATGACTTAGTTATTTTAGTCAGAGATAATTTTCAACTTTCCTATTACTAGAGACTAAAAGGGGATCTCTATAATACTACACAGCACTGTGCCAAGACTCCAGCTGTAATTACTTTCTGATATTTTCTTCCTTTATCATCTTGGAGAATTTTCTGAAGTTCTTAGCGGGTCCTACAAAGTGTGACAGGGCTTACGTAGTGTAGCATACGTGGTTTTTATTTAAGAGCTCTTGTCAGTTTTACACAGACAGTGTAGACTCACTATAATTGGTGGTCCACTCATGATATATGTAACTGATAAATCACAATATGACTTTTCAATATTCCTGCTTTCTGCAGCTGAAAAAATGTGAATTGTGAATGATTCGGTTTCAATAAAAG
This sequence comes from Ctenopoma multispine, assembly GCA_034779795.1. Classification (NCBI taxonomy): domain Eukaryota; kingdom Metazoa; phylum Chordata; class Actinopteri; order Anabantiformes; family Anabantidae; genus Ctenopoma; species Ctenopoma multispine. Next base: position 4,332,573 of record JAUYWH010000002.1, read on the forward strand.
CCCGTGATTCTCTTATACTGTAACCCATTGCTGGTTCCTTTTTGCAGAGCCCGGAGCTGATGTTTAGCAGCTGTGTGGGGTACTGTGCGACTGGGCTGTTCACTTGTTGACTGGCCTGTCAAGCCCAGTTGTGATATTTAGGAATGACTTTTCAGTTCAGTTAAATAAGAAGATTGATTTTCATATCTTCTTATGCTGTCCACTGCTCAGCTTAGCTTAAACATGCAGTACGTATGTTTTTTAAAATTGAATATGTATTTAGCAGATATATGTTCCAGAACTTATCTTATTGTGAAAAGGTGCCACTGACCCCCCTCATCATGTTTCCCTCATTGTTATGGATCAAGTAAAACAAACTCCATCATGTGAGCGGTGGGCGAGTGCGATACCCCACCTCCAAAGCAAGTGTCTGCCCAGTGCTCTGACAAACTGATCCGTCTGTATGACTCTGCACTGGCTGTTTTTTTTTACTGATGTGTCATTGAGTAACACCACATCACCACGAGCCAGTCTGTGCCTGAGAAGGGGATAACAAGTGAAAACAGATTCCGGGTCCCGTCTGATGTTTTCACACTGACAGAATACAAAGTCCTTGTCTGTCTGAATCTGCCGAAGAGCGGAGAGGCTTCTCAAAACATCATATCCCCAGCGTGGCGACCAGGTACGTGGGTGGCCTCGATGGTCTGCCATGCAGGAAGAACTGACCTAGAAAACAATGGCTGTCCTGTCAGGCCCTTTCCTCAAGCCCCTAGGTACAACTCTGCTTGTCTAGACAAACAGACAAAGAAAGAATGCATAAGAAAGAATGGCTGTTTATTTAAATCACATATGACTCAGCTCATGCAGCATTGACTATATATTCACACGTTAAAAGACTTTTTCCATTTTGATTTCTAAAACGACTTTCTATCAGTCAAAACCCTTTTTTTCAGGTCACTGAAACATTTTGAGCCTTGTTCTGAGGTACTCCTCTTCTAAAACTCGATTGTGTGGGAAATGTCTAAATGTAGAAACAACAGATTTTTTTATAGTTTCAGCTATTTTTCCTACACAACGCTGCACATATCGCTCCTGCACCAATGTAAGTGTAGTTGATTAAAGACACTGTAGTAGATCTATATCATAACACTAGATCTCTCTAACAGAGCTTTACAGACATCACATTTTACCTGTCTGAGCTCATGGAGGGAGCTGTCACAGTCTTTGGAGATGAGCGGGATTGTGTCTGTGGTTACCAAAGGTGGTGACAAAGTATCTCTGTTATACCATGATCAGACCACAAATGATCTAAGTATCAGCCCAGTAATGACCCAACCTGAACAAAAATGAGCACAGAGTGCTACAGTTTCTTGTTTTATTCAGTGTAGTGTGTGAAGGTGGAAGTCAACCAACACATTATCTGCGACGTTGCTACAAATCAGCCGTGTAGATAGTTTTGCCTTCTCAAGGTAGTGCTGCACTGTATATTTGAATTTGATACTATTGTCCATACCTTGAACATCTGGAGGGATGTTTGTTGCTCTACCAGTAAAAATCACCAGAAAAATCTATGGTTTCATGATCACAATTTGAAAGTGATTCTTCAGTCGTGCCAAAGCCACATTTTTTTGTAAAGTACTATGAGGCTGGGTCAGTGTTGACGGATCATTTTCCCACTAACAGTCTTGTTCGAGGCTCAGAGAGAAATCCCCACCAGGCTGTGATGTCAAACTAATTCAGTAACACATCTGTAAAAAGCCTGTGGCACAAATTCTTGCAAATGTAGACATCTGATTTTCTCTCTTGATGTTTTGAGAGGATGTGCTCGTCATTACTCTCAAAAATAAATCCTGTGGCCAGGGGTAGTGCTCAGTCGCTTACACCCATCCCCTTCCTGAATGGTCGGGCTATCTGCTGTCAGGTTACACGTCTGTAACACTTTCAGATGCTTTCTGATTGAGGTGATTGCTTTTCCTCCAGGAAGCAAAAGCAGGATTACGGTGTCATCGAAGTATTTCAGAACGCATCAGGGTCTCCACTCCTGCAGTCATCTGCATGCAAAGTAAACAACGCTGGCGATAATACAGAAGGCCTGGAGGTTCGTGTAGAGGTAAATCTGATATTGATATAGTGTGTCCGCTGTTCATTGAATGTGGCCCGCTGTTAGGAAAGACAGGATGCACAGGATCAGCTAAAGTTTATGTTCAGCCTAAGCAGCTTGTGGCCCATAAGACAGACTTACACCACATTTTGAGAGTGCACTTCAGTCAGTCAATAAACACCACGCCACACGCCTGGCTTTGTAGTTGTGTGAATAAGAAGAGTGATAGCTGTATCACCCGCACTTTTTTTTTTACCTGTAAGCACACTGAAGTGGGTTCATGGAGCCTCTGGCTTTACGTTGTAGCCTCTTGAGGATGATCGTAACTGCTGAAGTTAGTGCCACCGGGCTGGATTGCTCTTCTCAGGGACAAGATAAATGACGGAGGATTTCCATACACCTGCAGTGGATGATTAAAGTGCTCGCATAAGATCCTTGACAGAAGCCTGTATCAGGTTTTCAACAGCCGGCTGGTCAATCTATCTGGTCTGGAGGCTTTATTGAAGGTTATGTGTTTTAAAAAAAACATGTGCACTTCCTCTCTATGAATTACACCGGAGTTTTAGAGAATAACAAAGCTCAGAGAGAAAAGTTCACAGAAAAGGTAATGTGCTTTGATCTGTCTGAAATGTCGAAATGACAGCAGTTCTGCCACTTTGAAAGAGCCTCTCTTTCTTTTTCTAATGCAGTCATATACTGTATGCTCATGCTTCTGTTTTGAGTTTATCCACTTGAAAATGGGAAGGAAGGCTGCACTCTGTCTCTAGGGTTGATACAATTGGACGTAAAGGTCTTTAATAACAATGAAATGTAATGTGAAATGTAATCATTTGATTTTACTTTGTATTAAAAGAAAATGTGGATTCGTGATCCAAATATTGAGCCAGATATAACAATTATTGTAAATGAGAGCAAAACAGCACATTTAAAGAAATGACAGAAAAATACAGCTTCAAAGCTGCACTTATAACTTATATCATTTTTATAACCAGCTTCTTTTTTTCAGAAGAGAAAAGCTTTAAATAAAGACTCTACGCTTAGTTAAGTAAGCAACTAAGTCAGATATACTTCCTTAAAACAGAGCTTAAATGCTGGTATGCTGCTATATGTGTGAATATGCACGTCTTTGCTAACATTCTCAAAATAACATCTTTAAAATGTGAAAAAAACACATCAGCGTTTAGTAATATGACATCTATCGTAGCCACGTCCGTGCACTCCTGCTCGGTCCATAGACTTTACATCATGATGATATCACTATGATAAAAGTTACTTTTCGAGTCTCTGGGAATATTTAACACGTGTAAAATCGCTATGGATTAAAAAGTCATAACGAAAGTGTCCTGTTGTACAGACTCTCATATCATTATGGTCATAATGGAGAAAATGCTTTTTAGGCCAAGTTTTTTTTATTGTTATTATTGAAGTGATAACATTGAGCTTTTCCTGTTAATCACATAAAAAGCTGCAGCAGCCTTTAAATAAGCAAGTACTCATCTTAGTCATGACTGTTTTACTGTATCATAATGACCAAAAGGTGACAAAAATATAGTTTACTTTTAGTATTAAATAAATGTAAACATATGTCATCTGAGTCACTGAGTCACAACACAGAGACGTATTGATTCTGGCTTAACAAAGACGCATCAATTAAGTAGGATAAATGATATTTAGTGACACACACACATATTGATTTGTGAGTCCAGTGACATTAAGTACCACAGAACAAAGCCATGGCACAGTCAGCATGGTTAGTCAGTGTGTGTCACACTACTGGTATGTGCGTCTGTGTGTGTGTGTGTGTGTGTGTGTGTGTCTGTGTGTGTCTGTGTTTGTGTCTGTGTGTGTGTGTCTGTGTGTGTCTGTGTGTGTGCTGAGATGCTGTTATTGCCATATCCCACAATGAGAGAATGCTATTTCACATAGTTGGCATACATGTAAGGCCACAGAATAGTGTGCAGCGATTACAGCCAAGACCAAATGGCTTGAGGTAAAAAGCTCTGTGGTACAGACACCAAGCAGCTGTTAACCCTTCATGTGCCGGCACCGGATAATTGGCTGGAAAAGCCTTTGTCTGAGAGAGAGAGAGAGAGAGAGAGAGAGAGAGAGAGAGAGAGAGGGAAAGGTGGTGTGGAGGCATGTTTGCAGTGTGTGTGTGTGTGTGTGTGTCCTTGGGGGCCTCTCTATCCATCTTTCTCGCTCTCACTCTCTGGTCCTTGTTACCATAGCAACATAGAAGAAGAGGTAATGCTGCCGGAGTCCCAAAAATTGTATTATCTTTTTCAGACACGCGCACGCACACACACACACACACACACACACACACACACACTCGCACACATGCTGCTCCTTCGTCTGTCTTGCGCATATACAAACTGGCAGGCTCTTGTGAGTGTGTGCATGTGTGTGTTTATCTGTGTGTGTCCAGTACAGCTTGTTCATGCTGGCAGGCAAAAAGCATACAGACACACACACACACACACACACACACACACACACACACACAGAGGCACAGAGAAAGAGAGAGAGGTTGGTTGAAGGAAAAGCAGGACAGGCGGAGTGTTGCAGCAGAGTAGACGAGGTCATGTAACAACAGCAGGATAGTTTATTTATGCCACTGAAGGAGGATAATTGGCTTTTACTCATTCATTATTTCTTGTGTTTTCACTAGTTGTCAGCCTATTGGACAACAGGTACTTTTGGCTCTGCAAGGTGCCATGAAGCTTGGTTTGCTTTGGCTTACAACAATGCTGCAGAGAAAACCATACAATATCCCAAACCAATCTGTGGCTGTTTGTTGTTGTATTACGTGGTGTAGTGAACTAGTATGTATAGTAATGGTATATGATGGTTATTTTTATGATACCTAAAGGTATCTTTAATCCAGTATTTGCACACAAGCTTCCTATAGCTGATGTTACAAGAGCATGCATGTATGCTAAAAAATTTGTGTATGGATTAGTTAATTAGAGACTTTTATTTTGTTAAATCTGTACAAGATATTAAGATCAAATGAGAGATACGGTATGTGTTGGATCAACTGAGAAACTGTGTGCAAAGTCACTTCCTTGTTCATTCATTCACATCTGTGAACAATTTGATTTGATTTTAAAACGTTATTAGTTATAACACAAAAACATATAGAACGTAGCTCTAAGCCAAAGTTATAATACCGTAAATTTATGTTTAAAGGATACATTTAACAATATCTAATACTGATGATCCATGGTATCTCATCCTTAATATTAGAGGTTCATGTTTATAGGTCTCTGCACTAGCAGCAGCTATGGCCAGAACATTATGGTTTCTGTTTTTCCATCTGTCCGTATTTTTCTGTTTTTTTGGAACAATCACTAAATGTCCATCCCATTCTTGTGTATCTGATTTTTCAGGAACACTATGAGGAAATTTATTCAGAACTGGCACAAACATTCATTTGGACTCAATGATGAACTGATTAGATTGTGGTGGCCAAAGGTCACTGTGACTTCATATCTATCCCAATTCCTCCAATGCTGTATCTCAGGAATGCTCTGAGGCAGTTTCATTACATTTGGCGCCAACACAGTCATGTCGTGGATGAACTGATTAGAATATGAGTCTGGAATGATGTGCATCTTAACTAGCACTTGACTGGTTGGTGGAAGCATACAACCACAATCCAGTAAATAAAGTTTTAATTTCAAACTTAACTTTAGGCCAAATCACATATCCAGACACACATACACACACAAACATATGTATGCATTCATGTACCCGTGTACACACATGTAAATGAGCAAGATCAATGCATGAGGATTACACGGCTGTCTTTTCAATTAAATTTCCCGAATCTCATAATTCCTTGACTGACAATAGAAGAGGAAGCACGGGAAATGTCAGCGGCATGCTAACGACCAGTACATTACAGAAGTGACGGGAACACGGTCAGGAGATCCCAGCAGCAGTGACAAGCATGTGACATCGCTGATAATGTCTGAGACTGAGATCATAAGTGTGATAATGCCTGTGATTACATTAGTAAAGCTATTATGTTCTAGATGACAGAGCTCATTAACATGTAAACAGCCTTAAATACCGTGTTCTCCATTAAAATTAACAGGCCCACACACACACACAGGCAAAAATATATGTTTATGTGGGGATTATACAAGGATTATATGATACAGATATTAACAAACATAATGTCATTAGATGTGTACACACACACACGCTTACAGTGTGTACTGTACATTTACACACACATCATAGACATAAAATTCATGTTAACTAAATCTAAATTTAATTCATCCAAAATTACCTTTTTTTTTGCCCTCTGAGTCATTTTCTGGAAGTCGTGCAGACACACACACACACACACACACACACACACACACACACACACACACACACACACACACACACACACTGTTTATGTCTCTGTGAATACGGGGATGGTCTCTAATCTTTCTCTGTCTCTTCCTGCCCTTATGATAAACTGCCTGTCTAACATTGTTTTCTTATCGCTCTGTGTGTGTGTGTGTGTGTGTGTGTGTCTCTGTGCAGGCTTGTAGCATGACTGCACGTGGGTTTGAGCCAAGTGTGTGTGACTGGATGAACATCTACTAACGAGTGTTTTTGAGAGATGAAGTGTGTGTGTGCATATGTGTGTGCACTAAGTTTAGTTTGGTACCATTGTTGTGAGGACATTATGGCCACTCCATAGGACTGGGGAATGCATTATGTCCTCACAACTAAAGATAAGCATCTGTGTATGTGTGTGTATGGACATCTAGTTTTACACTTAGACCTTGGAAGTGAGTAAACTTGGCTGGTCCCCACAATAAAAGGTTAAAGGGTGAAAGCGTGGTTTTATAGTTTAGGTTAGGTTAAGGTTAGAGCGAGAGGCTAGGGAATGCATGACTGTATGTTGATGAATATCCTCACAACTATACTATAGCAAAACCAGTGTGTGTGTGTGTGTTTGTGTGTTTGTGCCAGACTGTGTCTCCAAAGCTCAGAGAGAAAAAAACAGGCAAACACCAACGTCACCAGATGCCTCAGTCTGACTCTCCCTCTCTGTCTCTGTTTCCCTTTCTCCCCCCCTTCACCCCCCCTCCACCTTCCATCTTTTGTCCCTCTCGCTCAAACCTGTTATCTGATAATTTGCTGTGTCTCTCTCTCTTGCTCTGATTTCACAGAATACATGATGTAGTTAAGTGTGTTCATTCATTATCTAATTAACTAATTTACCCAGCGCTAATTCTTTCTCATCAGCTAATAGTCTGCAGATTTACTATGGATACGTGTGTGTGTGTGTGCGTGTGTGTGTGTGTGAAGGAGGAGGGATTTGTTTTTTAAATGTGTATGAAATTATTAACCCCTCATTGCCAGGTGAAAGTTGGGACATTAAGGAATGAGGGAATAATCAGTTTTCCTTTGAACAATCACGTTTTTCCACACACCATCGTGTTTGATTTAGTGTGTTGGCAGCTGGAGAAACGGCCTGTAGCCTTCAGCACATCCGTGTGAAATGATTGCCATGACACGTTTTAATGTTAGGAACACTGTGTCATTGTTGAGACCACATAGTCATTTCTCCCAGTGAGTCACATAATGCTTTTTCTGAGGGGGTTGGGGAGGTTATTTGGCCCAGTGCCACATGAAAAACACCCTTCATGCAGACTGGGGAGTTGCACATCAAAGGCAAAGCAAAGAGGAATATTGTAATCTGATGAAGGGAAGCAGCCCTGTGTAGCACCAAAGCATCGGCACTGCTGGGTGTAATGAGAGTTCACTGAGAGCCTGCGAGGGAATCAGGGTGAAGGGAGAAGTTACTTAGCAATGATGCTAATTTACTAGTAACTATTGGTATTTCCAATGAGCAAATAACTGGTTTTGATCTATGAAAATGAGCGTTCTGCACGTTGATTGTGCATCAGAATACAACACTGTCAGGTTTAAAACCTCACTTGAAAATGTCTTTGTTTCTATAAGACTGTTACTTTAATTAACAGCTATCGTTCCTGTGCTTGAACAATGGTGAAAAGTGCTGAGCATGCTAACAGGCCAAAGCCCTAAGATATTAAATTTAAATGCTAAACATCTGACTCAAGACGAGCAGTTAGTCTTCACAGTTAGGAAGCTGGAAACAGAAAGTGTTTAGGCCATGCATGAAACTGATCTTTTATTTTTCTTGCAATATATATAGTGTCTTGGTTCTCTCATCAAGTTTATTGAGACTTGGCTTGTAAGTAGTTTTGGTACAACAGACATTCAGGCCTGTGCCTCATACACCCTATGAGAGCATCATGTGATTTGGGTTGTAATGCAGATGTGTGTTTAAATGTATGTAAACATAGACATATTAGACAGTGCCTAAAAAAAGTATTCATCTTCTATTTATTTTACACATTTTTACACAACATTAAATCATGGTCAACTCCCGCTCCCTTCAAGTCACTATTTAGTAGAAGCAGCATCAAGTCTGTGTTTATAGATCTCAATCTATAATCTATGCTGCACGTCTGTGCTCATCAATCTTTCCCAACCTCTGTCAGGTTGTATGGGCATCATGAGTGAACAGCTCTTTTCCAATCCAGAGACACATTTTCGTTTGGATTGACTGACTCGACCACTGCAGATCCTTAACATTTGTGTGAAGCTTTGACTTCACAGTTCTCTTACAGGCTTCAGTAGGTTTTTTCTCTGGGGCTTTCCTTTCATTTAATTTTACCCTCCACCTTCACAAGCCTTCCAGGGCCTGCTACAGAGAAGCATCCCCACAGCATGATGCTGCCACCACCGTGCTTCACAGTAGAGATGGTGTGTTTGTTAAGATGTGCAGCGTTTGGTTTGCACTAAACACAGTGACCAGTCTGATAACCCAAAAAGTTCAATTTGCATCTTATAACTTTGTTCTTGTTGACTTCAGAGTCTCCCACATACCTTCTGGTAAACTCTAGCTGAGAGTTAATCAGAGCTTTTTTTCTTCTTGCCACTCTCCTTCTCCTACAAAGCTTGAACTACTAGAGAACCCAGTGGAAAGTAATTGTGTGTTCAGACTCTCAAACAAATATATGGTCTCATAGTGACATCCACCTGAGAAGGCTGCAATATATGTGGCTGAAAAAGGATTCATTCAGAATTCATACGGTAATCTAAAATGATGTTACCAATTATCTGGGTAAAACATGTTCAGCCTGTTCCCCCGACTGACTGATAATGTCCAGTTACCACAGTAGTTCTGCTGCCTTCCCACACAGACACAAATTACACAACTTTAAGTGTTGTGTTTAATCACCAGCACCACTGTAATACACTCCATCGTACTGTGATTTTTTTTTTACTTGTGAAAATTCTTTCCTACCTTTCATCTGGTCATTATTCAGCAGTGCCTAATTAATAAAAGGAGGTGCATGTTGTAGTATTAATAAAACAGTATGAAACTTCACACCATATCTGTGAATTATCACACATCTTTGACAATCCCTGTGTTCTGAAAGAAGAACAGGTCATCATCACCAATGTGCAGTTGGATCAAGTTAAAACGATTTCAACCTCACAGAGGAAACCTTTTCAAAACGATTTAACTTTTTTCAACCAGATAAAAAACGGTGAAAACTGAGACCTGAGAAAAAAAAATCTATAATACACGCCTGAAATACTGTATATTAAATCCAGCTAATTCAAATTGTTATTATTAGCGAGAGTCCATTTCAAACATTTACAATGAGTTCTGGGACGTGTGATGTGATGAGATGGCGTGAGAACGGCCTCTAGAGTCACTAGAGTCCGTGTTTGCTGTGATAATGATTCTACTCCAAAGTGTTTGCACTCCAAAATGTGCCTGAGTGGCCTGTTTTCATTGTATCACACACACTTCAACATCTCTCCCTCTCTCTCTCTCGCTTTAATCCTTTGTTTCACTGGGCTCCAAAAGCCATTACGTTAGAGTACCTCCAATGATAGAGATACATCGTTTAATACACGGGGAATGGTGTTCTTTGAAATCTGCTATAAAACTAAATATTTAGAACATATATGACATATATAGAGATTTCTTTAAAGTTTTGGTAATAACAAATGTGAACTCTTAGTCAAACAGTGTTGGAAAGTTACATGAAAACAGTTACTTTTTACACCATTCTTATTGAAAATGTGAAGACATTATTTTACTAATTACTCTGCGTCAGAAGTAATTCACTACATTAATTTTTACTATCTTTTGTTACTCAGCTGTCAGGTCAATCAAAGACCTAAAACATCCACCCACACATCACATATTTCACACTGTAATGTCCATCCATCCATTATCTAAAGCATTTACCCTGTTAAGGGTTGTGGGAGGTGATCCCAGCCGTTACGTACACGCTGAACACGTCTGTCGCTCTGACAGTGTATCAGTGGTTAAATGTAATGGAATTGCTCAATCTCACATTGTAATTGCAGATACGACACTTTAATGATAAAATAGTCACATTCCTTTAATGCATATGTTACTGTCCAACACTGTAGTGAAGTATAGCAGAACTACTTAAAGGTGTTATGTTGACATTCACACAATCGCTCACGCTGAAGTTGGCCTACCTCATAAAACATTAACATTATTTTAAGACGTGCTCGGGCGAACTGCCGTATGTATGTTGATCAGTGAAACAGACGTAGACTCAAATGTGTGCACAAAATGGAAACAGCAAAGGGACTCACGCTTAAAAAAATATATATAAATATAAACATTTTTTTACCCTACTAACTCTGGACCATGTTACAGGATGACTGCGTCAGTTTCTGGGCTGATTTGTCATCATTTTCAACTGGATGCTGGTCAGTACTGATGATCCTGTAGTGTGAGATATGATCTTTTCAAACATGTTTCATATTTACAGTTTCTTACAACATTTTACAACTTACTGTCTTCTCAGCCATGACTAGATCCACATTTTGTGTAGTAACGTTTGATGTATGATGTGTGAAATCATTTAATATTAATGCCAATCATGTTTTCCTGCCTCATGAGTCAATCGACAGCTTTTAAGACTACATTTTTAAATATTAGTTCAAACTAAGTCATTATGTTTCTGTTGTCCTCTTTTTTTTTGTTGTTGGTTAGATTTGAAAAATCCTCTAGTGTTTACCAGGCGTAATTGTCATTACAAAACAGGCAGAATTCATTCTGTGTCTTCAGTAAATAGTGTTTTGCTAAACTGAACACTGTCTCTAGTGGGGACAGTACACATATGCTTAACACATATGCGCATAATTCTGCCTTGAGGCTAGATCAAGGCTACCGTGCTTTAATACTGGAAGTTGTTGGGACAGTGAGCAGGGCTGAATAAAGGATCTTTTGGTTAAGTCCTTTTCTGAAGTATATTGGACAGTAGTAGTAGAGAGTTGTAATTATTTGGCTTTTTTTCCCATAGGAACAAAAGACCAGAAGTGAACATGTACCCACGTAAATGACAGACCTTCTTTAGATGCTGTGTGATTGCCATATGTTTGTGAATCATTGTTATCTCCCGCCTGAAGTAAAAACACAAAGCAGCAGAGTCCTCTCTTATTCCTGCTCTGTCCTCGCTCTCCATCTATGTATCTATCAATCAGTGTCAAATACACAGGCTTGTGTGATGTGCATGAAAACAAAGCCGGAAGGTAACAACGTGTTTGAAGGCTGTGTCTCATTACAATACCTGCTCTCATGTCAAACACACACAAAGACACAAAGCAGTGATTTCTGATACCCTCCTTCTTACAATGCATCCATACACAGAAACCTAAAAGCTGTATATTTTCATACTGATGCCATTCTGGATCTTCCCCTTCTCCTCTGTCTATCCAGGAATGCCTGCTGATATTTCTCTGATGTCTAATGCCGTCTGCATGAACACACAAAGCAGAAAACACACACACACACACACAAAATGCATCGTTGAACTGACACTTCAAACAAAGCTTTTGTCTGCTGCCTGACAGCCATTCCTCTCTCCTTCCCCCTCTCCTCCTCTTCCTCCTCCTCTCATTATCCCCCTCACTTCTCCCTGTCATTCCAAAACACTCGTTCTACCCCCTCATCCCGTTGCTCTCTCTCCCACACACGCACCACACACACACAAAAACCTGAACGCATTCAAGGGTTTATTCCTAATTGAGCAGGCTGGTTAAATGCAGGTTAAATAAAATACAAAGATTGAAAATATGAAGGGCTTTTTATAAAACCACTCGAGCTAAAGGTATAATAATCAGCAGTGTTTCATTTCTGGAAGCGATTGATTAATAAGATGATTTATTATGTTAAAGCAAATTGTCATAATGACTCCATTACTGGTACAAGTGTCGCTAATAAAAGCGTGGGTTAAACTTTGAAGTAAAATAAAACCGGAGTCTCTCATCAGTTTTACCATCATGTTTGACAGTTTGGAGTAAAAAAACGAACAAAGCTTCATTGTGTTCACTGACAGAGGGGTGCTACACTTTGGAACTTCAGGAACAAGAAAAACTCAAACGCCCAGAAGGAGAAGTGAAGTTACGTTTGATTTAAAGAGGAGACACAAGCTGTTAAATGGAGACCTCATCCGCAAAGTACAAAAAAAATACATTATCCTAGCTTGTTTTAGCTCCAGCATTATTCTAGCCTCTTTTACGCTGCTGATAAATCAGCTCATCGCTCTGCAAAAAAAATACCACACTGGCATGGAAGGTCATTGTTGACCCTACTTTAAGCCGTCACAAGAGGTAGTGATGAAAGTGGAGTGGTTCCTCATCGGTGTCTGTACATAAGGGCAGAGGTGGCTTCACGGGCTGGGGGGTGAAGGCATGTAAAGTTTTGATTAGGTGTTATTGTGAGGCCAGTCATCAGAGCTGTTACTTCTCCCACAGACACTGGAGGAGAAACAATGTGATTTGGAATCAAGCAAAGTTCATGAATTAAAGTTAGTTAAATTCTACTGACAATGCTCAGACCTGATTAGTGAATCAAGAAATCACTTAAGTAGAAGCTGTCTGACGAAGTGAAGCAGCTAAAGGATCTCCAAAAAAATACAAGACACTGTGAGAAGAGGAGGTTGAGAAGGGAGATTCAGCCATGAGAGCTGGCATGAACAAATTCATTCAACAGTTCAACAGTAACGTATTTCAGTCTTTAATGTACTGAATCACGTTACATTCAGTAATTTTGTATTTTTTGTGGGTCACTTTCTGTGTATTTCTATTTTCTGGTTTTGTTTATATATGTATATATATAATATGTTTGTTCATTAGCATATATGTGCAAAGAATAAAGCAAACCAGACAGATTGGTGTGAGCATTTTGTATGTATGTTTATGTGAAAATACTTTAACTGTTAACAGCAAATGATGATGTCTGAATCCTGTTTAGCTGCTTTACTGATCTTATTGCTGATGGTCACTTCACTACTCACATTACTCTGCCACATCTAACATGATTCTTCCATGTTTTTCTCGATGCTTCTCTTATGCCCATCAGCAATCTTGCACCTTATGTATATTTTATTTTATTTTTACTTAATTCTCAACTGTTTAGTTATGTGTTTGTGAAACGCCGCTCTACGTGACTCTAATTGCCCATCCGGGACAAATAAAGTTTTGAATTGAATTTGAATTTCATTACTTTCTGTGTCCTGCTATTGTCCGTGCAGACTCTGTCACTGTCACGACTTACGTAAACACTTATGTCAGTTGTTAGTAACACCTGTGCTTTTCCTACTACAGCAAGTAAATATCTCCTTTAAAAAACTGGGACAGTTCTCAGCATCTAAACCTCAAAGCATTAGTAGCGGTGCTCAAATCTGTCAACCAATCACTGTCCACTGTGGCTGTCCTGCTTTAAATTAATCTAATAAAGCTGCTTTTTAGCGGTTATTTACTAAACGTCTCTGCATGTGAAACAAAGGACGAATGATGTATTCGCTTCAGCTAAAGCTTCTTATCTCATTAGGAAGAACGTCATGTAAACTCTGACTATAAAACGCCGCAGCAGCGTGTGCGTTAAATGTGAGAAAGGCTGATTGTGAATGACTAAAACGTACAGAAAGCTCTGCCTAAAATGTCCTGATGGCTTCATATGAGGTAAAATACATTTCCAAGTGGTTGCCTTGAACTGTTCTGATGCTAATTCCCATAAGACACGAACTGAGTGCAAGTCCACAGAGTCGGGCTCCAGCAGATTTTCAATGAAGCAGCTCCAGAAACTCTCTTGATGACATATACAGACTGGAGCTTTTCTTTCTTATTGACTACAGAAACCTCAGCATGTTTCAGTCAGTATGCTGACCAGCTTCAGCATCTGGCTTCGGCTGTATAAATGTAAGGGGTTTGGGATGTTATTCAGTATTATTAAATAGAACAGAATGATCATATTGGCACAGATATATTGTTTAGTCATTATATTATGTGCATTATCCTTTATTCTAACTTATCAGCTTTTTATTTACAGCATTTTTTTACCACTTACAGCTGCAGTAGTCTATTTCCCCCATGATAACCCCTGTGATTAACCTTCATCAAAGCGAGGTGTCTGAATTCCCACTGGGCAGGTGCCTCTTCTCACAACCTGCAGTTTCTGTGCCTTGCTAAAGGGCACCATAGCAGCAGCTGCTGGCCACTGAATACAGTGACAGTGAAACTGAAAGTGAATGAGAGTGTGATGAGGCTCGGTTAGAGACGCTGGCGTGTTTGTGTGTGCGTTTAGTTATCAGGGGAGCACAGCATAGCTCTGCTGAGATTAAATTCCAAGAGCTTACTCTGGCTATCAGCAAAACTTCAGGACACACACACACACACACAGAAACGCATACATTAACACACACACAGAAGGAAAGCAGAGTGGAGGGAAAGAAAGCTGCCATCGCTACATTTTCATTCACAGAAAATATCAACATCGACAGTATGTCCACTGCTGATATCACCGCTGTTATTAATCCCCAGCAATCCATTTATCTGTCCGTCTCTGTGCCCATCATCTCTCTTTCTTTTACAGTTTCCCTCTTTCTGTCAAAAGCGGTTGCACTGCCATCTCTGCTTTATGAACTTGATATCATAGAAAGAAACTGAAGAGGAGCTGGAGATGAAAACAGATACATTTTGAATATTTAATGTTTAAACTTAAACTGAAATTCAACTTCTGCTCATTTCTTGTAAGGAAATATGAACTTTGATGAAAAGGCATCTATATTTTTACATTTTCTTCTCGAGTGCCATTAAAACCATTTGTGGACATATTTGCAGAAGCAGCGGTGCCAGCGTCCCATCACAGCAGTGTGAGAGCCAGCACTGCAGACAACTCAGGCTACTGACACGCTGAGCATTTCATAGCATACAAGCATTGATAGGTGTTTTCCCACGTTCAACAAGCGTGCAAACTGTTGGTTATGTACCACTGGCATTTCATTCAAACTTAGCGAGAAATGCTAACTAGTTTTTACTATTATTTAATATTCAAGTCATTTTACAGTGTTTCACAGTTTATGTCAGGCAAACACATCCTCTCTCTCTCTCTCTCTCTCTTTTGCTGTACTGCTGATACAGCAGAAAAAATATCAGATCGGATCTGATCTGTGTGAAACAATGAGACTTTTTTGTCAAACTGAACACGAAACAAGCATGAACACTAAACTTCTAATGTAGCTTATGCATTTTTCCCCTCACTATTTGTGGTGTGTGTCTTCTTCTTCTTCTTCTGCACCGGTTTAACGGAACCTCACTGGAGAATTAGTACCACACTCCACTAAAAGCGCTTAGTGAAGTTCGCACAGCGTAGTGGCAGTCACCTGTGTGTGACAGGTAGTGCCGTCCTCTGCTCCCGCTGCTCAGTGGGAAACAAATTGTGGATGTGTTAATTACCTCATCTGACCTGATTCCCTCTGCGTGAATGTCTAGTGCGTGACAGACAGAGACAATGATCTGCAGGGTGGGAGCTGCACTTCTGTGCATGTATGTGAGTGTACTGTATAAGTGTGTGTGTGTGTGTGTGTGTGTTGTAGTGACAGCTCTGCCAGTTATCTTTCTGCACTGACACATATTGCACAACCAGCGGCCCCGGCTCACGCAGCGATCACATCTATGTATCCCACACACATGTACACATACACAAATACCTAACCTGTCAGTCACTTTGTCTGCTATTCCCACTGCTCTCTATTGCCTTCTGCTCCTCCCTTCTTCTTATTCTAGCTTCCTCTTCCCATCCCACCGCTCTGTCTTTCATCATTCTGTTATTTTCTTTCCTTTTCAAGAAACTGTCTATTGCCCTGAAACTAAGTATTTTTTTCCTCTCCCATGGGTCTCTGTGATTTTTTTTTTCTCTCCCTCTTTCCTCTCATTGCTTCTCTGTTCTTTCTCCCTCCCACTCACATCTTGCTGATAGATTAAATTTTGAAGGCAAGGTCTGGTACTGAAGAAGAGAAAGTCTCTTTTAATTGTGTTGATCGCTAATTAGCCAGCCTGTCTCGTCTGTCTCGCTGTGGATGGGGTAAAACAGGATGCCCTTTCTTGGGTCAGTAGGCCACAGCCTGTGTGTGTATGTGTAACTCGTATTCACACACACTTTACTTTGTACCTCTGTGATTCAAGTTTGGCTGCCAGCTTGTAGATTTCTCAGTGGTGGCCTCTTGACTGAAGAAGTTTAGGAGGGCAGGGTGAATCGGTAACTGTGCAGTACCAGAGGTTGTTGCTAAAAATACTTTGTTATGTAAGAGATGTGTTCCAGAAACCTGGGCTTCACCTCCATCTGTGCCCACCCCCTGTTCAAACCATTCCCATCACTGTTTACTGTCAGCTATCTCATCGCCACGATGTTCAATAATCAAAAAAGCATCACAGAAATCTCACATGAGGATAATAGGATTGCTGAAAGAGTACAAACTAAATTGAGTTTGTAATCCATCCAGTGACACTGTGACAGAACATAAATGTGTCTGGCCCGTACGCTGTGGTCTACTTCAGTGGGTGCAGCATGTCATAAACACTATCTGGATTAGAGGTTGAATTCCCACTTGGCCCACCTACATTAAAAATGAATGCACGCGTGAATGAAAGTACACAGCTAATATCACATATTACATCATATTAACCTTACTGTAAATAGAAAAACCCTGAGTAGTAGTGCAGAGAATTTATTTCTCTGGCTTTGGTAGATTTATTTTTGGCTTCCTCCAAATGCTAAAGATGCTCATTTATTATGTAATCTATTTGATTCCATTATTTACTGTACTAGTGGACAAGTTAATTCAAGTATGACTTAGGTCATTAATAAATGAGATACAAATTGTTAATAAGACGGCTTTAGAGTCCTGTGATGACACGATTGTAAGTTTTGCTTTGCTTTCAGTCCCTCAAAGCTAAGAATGTGATACACAAGCAACTATTTATAAATTTCGTGGCAGTAAATAGTAGGTAAGCAAAGTAAATGAAGCAATCTTTGTGCAGTTTCTCACAAATAATGAAAGTAGGTCTAGTAGGTCATGTTTTTTGCAAATCACTCCTTCCTTTTCATTTTGAATGAAACCGCTTCCTGCAGATACAGCACCACAAAGCTTTGAGCTCTGGATGACATGAGGGTCAGAATGGGATAAACATTTTACAGGAGTTTGAAGATCGAGCAGCTTTTGCCAAATCGAATTTTAAGACTTAAAATTGCAATTAATTCTGAAGTTATGAGTAAAAATAAAATCAATGCTGAGCTGATTCAAAGAGACTTAAAACATCCAAATATTCTCTGAAGCTGTCAGTACAAACACTTAGGTCACTGTTCAGCTACTCTAATTACACTGCAGGAAAAAGGATTACAGACAGCGATCTTTGCAAATCCAAAAAAGACTTGTTAGCAACAGTCATTAATAAAAAAAATCTGGGGGTCTTGCTGGTGTCGGGCTCAGTCCTAACAAGCTTTTCTCTTTGTGTCCCTCCAGTCATCTGGAGACGGAGCGCAGCGCCTTGAAGAGGAGAGAGTGGGAGAGGAGGAACCAGGAGGTCCAACAGGACGAAGACCTGTTCTCAACCGGATTCAACTTGTTTGGAGAACCGTATAAAGTAAGAGTGACTGACCTTAGTTAGTTAATTAAATATTCATTCATTTACACAACAATCTGGGAAATATACCATATTTACTATATGAAGTATTACAAGGGAAGCTTGCTACCACTCTGCTGTGTTAGCCCAAGGTGGCAGTTAGCTTAGCATAAAAATAAGAAAGAAATTTTGGTAAGAATTAGTTACAACATGTTGACCTAAAATCTCAAATAGTAATTTTGCATTACTGCTTGTGCTTTAAATTAAATTATTAAGATAGCAACATGTTAAGTAGTGGGCGTAAAGCATTTAAGAGATGCTAATGCTAACGTTGTCTTGCCTTCTTGCTTTTTTTGGGCTATTTGTGTCCGTGCTCAGCTACGTAATGTATCACAGTATTATTTTCATCTTTATTTCAGTGTATTTAACAAATGTATTATTTAACGTAAAGAACAACAGTTTATTCTAGCTTTAACGCTCTCAACTTAATCTATTTGTTTTAAATTAAGGACACAAACACAAGCTAATGTAAACCTGTAAGCTAACGGCAATAAGTTGCACATGGTACATATTCCTCTTCACGTCCACACAAAGTGTTCTGTTTAGAGACCGTTTTACATTTCACTGTTAAGTTTTGATTGATCTCTGTAGGAGGAGGAAATGGACAAACCTGACACCAGAATTTTATTTGGGCTATTGGAGTGAATTTATGATGTCACTCGCCACTAAAGCAGCCCCACTTTGTGATTTAGGCTGATATGAAACATTAACAATAAATTAGAATAAAATGTTACTGCTGAGTTTGTGCTTGATAAAGCTGATATAGCATAAGCATAGTTCAATATAAGCTGTTGTAAGAAAGTCAGATAATAAGGTAATAGCCTGGAGAATAAGGTTCAGATCTGTTCTGTTTTGAGCTACTTCAGATGCCATCGTTTTGTTTTTTCTTCAGCTGAAACAGAGCTAGCCATGCATGAAGTCTGTGGCCACTTTCCTGTCTCTGTGTACAAAATTGATTTTGGTTTGTTAACTCTCATTTGCTAGCGCCAGGCACTTCCACACTTGGTCATGCCGCCAAGTGTATCGACCTTGGGACAGACTGGCTTTAAATCTTGACAGAATGTGTTTAACTGCTGCTGTGTCTGAACACAGAGGACACGAGGGTTTCTCACTAAGACGCTGCTCAAGGTTCGTGGGCAGTGGAAGCACACACGAGGTGGTTTGGATAATTAATCTAATCCTAGGTGCCTCCATACTCCAACTAATTGTTTCCAACTAATTAATGGTGCTGAATTGAGGTCAAGATGTGTGTGTGTGCAAGGGGAGAACAAGGAGGACTGTGGACCGCGCTGTGTAAAGGGCAATATTTCAGACACTGCGTACTATCTGAATGAAGTTTGCGGCAATTTGGCATTTTAGTGTTTGTCCTACATGGTCTAATGTTAACAGTTATTGAAAAGAATCAGAATATTGTTTACTTGCTCATCACAGTCCCTTCAGTATGTGATTCATACCTCTCTTAAGCCTCACTACATAAAGGACACGCAGCTTCCTACATTGATACAGAACACCCGCATTTTCGAGGTGCAGATTGATCCACTATGGATGTAAATCCTGTGGATACTGGGCTGATCTGTTCACATTATGCCTGTACTATACTAACACCTGACAGAAGGGCGCAGCTCTTCAGAGGACTTCTGCATCTCTCCTTAATTATAATCATTATCTAAACAACAGAAGTGAATGTTCAGATATAACCTGAAGCAATGATACTACTGAGAAGTGACAGACCCATGGAAGTGAAAGCATCATTCACGGGGAGTGACGTGTTTACTTGTTTCATATTCCAGCTTTTTTCAACTAATCTTTAACTTCCATGCACTTCCCTAGTTTATCTCTCGCTGCTGCTAAACTTGAAAAACAGCTTTGCTACACCTTGATAATTTCTTCTGCTGATTTATTTTCCACACTAACAATTTCATTTTTCTTTTTTTGCTTTACTTTGTACAATTGTGAATTCACCAAGGATTATAAAACTACACTAAGTGCTGAGTAAACGTGTTCCATTAGAGATCTTTATCAGCCTTTTTTCATTATCAAATGGGATTGATAGAACTTTTATACTTCTCAGTCTTTTACTTCTTCTTTATTTGTCTACCATTACTTGCTGTCTCTTTCCCTGTGTACCTGAATATCTACAGTATCACACTGTATGTCTGTCACTCTCTGCCTCTGTCTTTCTCTCTCCCCCTCTCTCCCATATTCATTCTCTCTGTCAGCTATTAGCTAATCCCTCTTCTAATCCTGTTAAAGAGCGTTATGCTGTTAGCAGCTATTTGGGATGATCTATTCACACACACAAACACACACACAGGTATTCATCCTCTCCTTCTCCTCTGTTTTCCATTTTGCCTCTCTATAAATGTGTTTTCTGTTCCTCTTCAGCCACCAGATCTTTTATTCATGAGGCTGAGATGGAGAAGAGATGGGCTAATTTATTCACAGCTAACTTTGGTTTGCCACGGTGTGTAGTGTTTGTGTGTGCGTGCGTGTATACACACAGAAATTACATCTGTTAAGATTATTTGAATGCAATTCTCTCCTTTTTTGAATCTTTTGTAAATAAGGCTTTATTCTTTGCCCTGTTTCATTTTTTGGTATTTGCCATGCCTTTCCTGCTTTACTAGAGTGTAAAATGAAGGATGCGCTGAAGTGAAGAGAGACATGGTGGAAGACAGAGTTGCAGACTTGGGATAAAGGAGATGGATGTTGCTTTTAGCCACATATTTAAGGAAAGCATGGAGATCACAGAGCCACAATGAGTCATCATGTTAAACCCAGCACTAGTATTACCTGTGGTCTGCATGTAATTAGTTATAATTGCAGAGATGCTCTTTCTTAACCTTTCTGTCTTTGACTTTGGCCTTCTCTGACTGAATGGATAACAGCAGTCAGAAATGACTTTACTGTGCTATGGTGTGGCTCCAGGGATGGTAATGTTGGTTGTCAGCTGATCACCAGTTGGTCTTTGTTTCACTACTTTGGTTCAAACTGAAATATCGTAACAACTGTTTGATGTATTTCCATGTAATTAACTACGGACATTCATGATCCCCAGAGGTTGAATCTTAGTAATGAGTCTGGTGATCACATCATGACAAAAAGTTTAATCTGTATGATGTTTTTGCCGTATTGCGTGCAAGACAAAGCCAATAGCATCAGCTGTACTTTGCATGTGCTTATTAGCAAGTGCAACCATGTTAGGTTGCTAAGATGGTAAACTTTGAAAAATATCTGCAAAAAAAAATGAGCATTTTTTTTAATTGTGAGTGAGTTGTTATGCTTACGGTAGCAAGCATGACTGTATACTGTATATGTTATAGTTAATAGACAAAAAATGAATCCATTAATTTTGTTAATAATTTACAATCACACACCAGAGTACCCGAAACTAGTCATCTATTTCAGTTTCACCTGATTTATAAATTAACAAATCAAATCAGTCAAACTGATCTGATTATATAAAAAAAGGGTACCACAATATAGCAATTACCATCAATGATGCTTACATTGCCCTCCATTAAAGCAAATAATGGGGTGGTGTTAAACTAATTTGTAAGGCTGAGAAGTGTCTAGCACACACACACACACACACACACACACACACACTTAGAATCCCCTCCTCAGCAGTAAGACCTCTCCATGGATCATTGCCTGTTATTACTATACTATTTGGTTATTGACTGAAGCAGTTTGCATAGAAAAACCAACACCACACGCATCATGGACACACATAACTCAAGTGCAAGATTCATCTTTTGCTGATAAGGATAAGCCCCAGGCTTAACATTTTTTAAATTGTTGTACATTTATACATAAAGTGCATGATATGTAATTTTTTGTCCTCCTGATCACAGATAATAAATGTACTGTGATAATCGAGTCTGACAACCTCACATAGATCTACATGATTGATGTTAAATTCTGCTAAAGTCAGTGTTAGGATTATTTATTATTTTCACACATAACTCTTTGAGAAACTGTACCAAAAATTAATTGCCTACTCTCCATGGACATAGATTCATTATTCATAAATTCATTAACCTCTCCAAATACAGGCAATTCCATGCTGTCTTGAAAATTAGACAAAGGTTCTTATTCACTCTTTCTCGTGCTTTTCACCTTTTAAACTTTATGTAGCTTTAATGGACACTGCTTCTCCTTGTTGGCTCACAGGTGATTAGCAGAATACAGGCTATCTACTATAGACTTCAGAGAAAGTGGCTCACTCTTTTATCATACCAAACACAGAACTGCTGAAACCACTTGCTGATTTCTATTGTTCTTTAAAATTCCCAAATGATCAAATCATATAGTGGCATCATTAAAGAAGCTGTCAATGACTGACAAAGGGTAATAAAGGAGCTTTGCTGAGAACATTTCAACATTACCACAGAGTTACAGCTGAAGGTGCTACACGCTCATATATCAGCAAGGCTTGCTCTGTCCTTCTGAGTGCTGATTGTTTGAGAATCAGGCTAATAATGATTTCTGCCCCATTAATTTTACTTCACCAACCTGGACTGGACCCTCTTAAGGGTGGCATGTGCTTAATTAATCATCTCATCCTGATGTCTGGTCAGTGGTCACCCTATCCATCTCTCACAGTCCCTCTCTGGATGAATAAAGAGGGCTTTTCATCAAGTGTGGAGAAATGGAAAAATGGGAGACTTAATTAATATTGTTCCCTCTCTCTCCCTCCCTCCCCTCTTCCTTTTAGACCAATAAAGGTGATGCATTGGCCAGTCGCGTCCAGAACACACTGGGCTCCTATGAAGAAATGAAAGATCTTTTAACCAGCCATTCCAACCAGAGCCACTTGGTGGGAATCCCCAAAGGAAGCAGTGCAAACAACAACCTGCAAACGCCGACCACTTCAGCTACAGAGAGACCTACCATGGAGTCCCAGCTTTTTAATGAAACCCTGAGAGGTGGAGGTGGAGGAGCAGAGGGAGGTGGGGATAAGAGAATGGCAAATGCACCTTCTTCGTCTTCGACTTCAGTGCAGCCTCCTGCTCCGACCCCCTCATCATCTAGCGCCACAACGATCCCACATCAGAATTCAAAAAAGTCACGCAGCTCCATGGACTGGTCAAGGGGAGGCCACGGACAGAGTACCCAAGGAGCGGGCCTTGCTCTGGGGTTAGGACAGAATGGACAGGGGCAGGACGCGGGAGGAACTACAAGCGGCAGAGGAAAAATGTCCATATTAGAGGAACAGCAAATGCAACGACACAAAGAGCTGTTCAGCTCACTGAAAGATGAACTCGGTTTAAAAGGAGATTCAAGCCCTTCCTCGTCTTCTTCATCCTCCTCTTCCTCTTCTTCATCTTCTAGAAGGCACTCTCCCCACCCCTCCAAAGCCCTTCCTCTCCCAGGTAGGTCCTACACAGAAAGTCTTCAAAACAGTACTTCCAGAAGTACATGTATTTGCTTTCAATCTGTGAGACAGATGTAAAGATCAAAACCACTCAAAGTCTGTACACTAGGGTGTGTTCACACATACACATTCAAAGTTACTGGCAGTAGCAGGGCTCTGACAAATCTGAACTTCTGCAAGTGTGTTGTTCTGAGCATTTACATTGTGGTTGTCTGACGTATCCATCACCTCCAGAGATCAGTTTTTGCTCTGTTTTGTTTTATGTCCCTTCTCGTCTAGTAGTAAACTGATTTTCAGACAGTTTCAGATTTTCTTTGGCTTCTGCTGAAATCAATCACGCCCGGCTTCCAAATAACTGTGCCACGGGATATTTGCATAAAATTGAGCCTTTTTCAACTTTCCCCAGTCATGTAGCTGGGCTCCTGTTTAATCTGTCTCGCTCTGCGGGGGGTTCATGCCAGCAAAGCCTTTCATTGACAATGAATGGTGGGCTGTTGCTGGCCCAAGCGCTTGTATCTGTATGTGTGGACGCCCCTTGAATGTACAAAAAATAGGGCCAGTAGCCTATTAGCAGAGCCTAGCATAGCAACTTAAAGAAGGAGGGAAACGTCTCATTTGATTTGATTAGTGTGGCAGTGAAACCTTATTTTGATTGATACACTACCAGTGATTTTGGATTTGCAGTCCTTGTGCAGCTTGTTGGGTTATCTGACGTTTTTTTAAGAAGAGGGACATTTTGAAATCTAAAGATCTGATCTCCGTCTCTGAATAACAAAAAAGGCCATGTGAGGTTTCTTCCCACACGAGTACAGATGTGAATGTATCTAACTCACACCAAGACAGCTAATTAGCACAACATTAGCATGTTAGTCTCAGAATGTCCCAAAACTATTTTTTTAACATTTGTGGGGGATGTTTGTGTTTGTTTCAACTTGTCATTCACACGACTACAGTGAATCTTCTAACATTATGATATTCATGAACATTCTTTGTATTTGCTGGAGCCATGAGTGTTGAATAATGAATAATTTCAGTTAAACAAAACAGACTCTATCACCTTTTGGGCGGGATTTATGAAAATGAACCTCTCCCTCAGATGATAACCACATCTTGCTGTTGATTTCTAAACCACCCAACAACACATAATTGATTGTGATTGGCTCGATCCACCTGGGAGAGAGATTTTTTGGCATTCAGCATTCATTAAATTTTGACAGCACGAAGCAGAGCAATATTCCGCTGTAACAGGTGTTGCTTTGGTGATTTTGTACTTTTCTTTGGGTTTTCTCCTCTTTCCCTTCTCATTCACAGATGGTGGCAATTTTCGATCTTCCACCATGGATGGTGGCCATTTTAAGTCTTCCACTAACACAGACAATGGTGGACATTTTAAATCCTCCCCTTTCGAAAATGAGACGGGTTCGCACCTCTCGACCTCCTCTTCCCCGCTGGCTTCCACATCAGTTCTGACTACACCTGCGCCTGGTCTAACCACTCCCACATCTGGACTGACTACCCCCACCTTCCCACCTGGTAGCCTATCAGGAAAGCCGATCGCAGTGCAGCAGAAGCCCACAGCGTATGTTCGACCGATGGATGGCCAGGACCAGGCGCCTAGTGACTCTCCCCAGCTCAAACCCCCCCTAGTGGCCACGGAGGGATTCAACAACAGTCAGGCTTATAGTGGAAACTCTGGAAATGTGAAGAATAAGCTGCCAAAACTGAATCTCAGCCACACAGGAGAGGTAAGAGACCAACCCTAAAATTTAGATTTATTTTTAAATAAATAGTGTATAGCTTTTTTTCAAGTTGGTATTTAACACCAACTGAAGTGATTATGAAAGTAGATAACAGGTCATAATTTACCGCTGGACACTACAAAAGTGTTTTACAAAGCAACTCAGGATCATTTCAGTTAATTTCAGGTACAGATTTGAAGTGAAGTTAACTGAAGTTTAATGCTGAACAAGAGGGAAATTATTTCAGAATGTTTCAGGATGGTTTTCTAAGAAAGTAGGCAGTCATTCTTTCAAAAAGGCTCATCAGAAGGGTAGCTACAGAAGTTCTCGACACCACATACGCACTCAGCGTGGCACTGGGCAGGAGTAGGCTTATCCTCACATCTGCAGACTTCATATTTGAGTGAGACGTCACAATGGACAGTGTTTCAACACTGCTTGCTCTTATGGTAGGAGTTTAAAAAAAAGGGAGAGAGGTTAATTTCATTACAGCACAGCTTCTTTTTGTTGCTTTAATACCAGCTCAACACTACATTTGTAGCAAATACATGATATGTGAAAATATGTCTCTCTCCTAACTTAACCTTGTTCTGAGGCTGTGAATCTTAAATGTATTCATTAGTATCTGGTGCAGTGACACATATTGCGACTCCTGATATTGTGGGATTGAATACATGTTTTTTTTTTTTACAACAATAACAACTTTTCTCTTGTTCAACTTTCTCTTGTTCCCTGTTGACACATTAGGCTAATTGTTATGTCAAATGAATCTGACAGTAACCAAACTCCTCCACAAGCCTCTCACTCACTCTCTCTGACTCACTCACTTAACTCTCCGACCTGATTTTTCTCTCTCTCTCTCTCCCTCTTCATCTGTCTCTCTATCTCTCCCTCACTTTTCTTTTCAGAACAGCAAGAAACACCATGCTTGATGGTGTGTGTGTGTGTGTGTGTGTGTGTGTGTGTGTGTGTGTGTGTGTGTGTGTGTGAAACTAGTTGACAGGCGAGTAGTCATCCATATCGAGCAAGCCAGCTGTTCCTGTACTTTGATAGAGCCTGTGTGTGTGTTTCAGCGCATGTGTGTAGCACTCTAAATGAGCCCGAGATGGAGCTTTGAGCATATGGCACCGAGAAGGAGAAAGCAAGGGAGACAGGGGAGAGAGGGAGGGAATTAAAATATACTTTACTTTCAACACTTTTTTCATGGAGGATAAGAAAGAGAGCAAGTGCATTCATGGCCACGAGTGGTTTCTTTCACTTTGTTTCACCCACACATCCATGGATGCTCCGTTATCGGCTGCTTACCGTTTAGTTTTCACTCCTCTCATATTTATTCCGGCGAGAGTTTATTGGAAGGAAAATGTAAACTCAATATGGAATGAGGGGGAGGAAGAGAGGGATAGGAGAGGAAAAGGGGAGACTGCTGATGAGAAATGGATGGGGGGGTTGCATAGAGAGGAGGGGGGATAGAGGAAGACAATGTCTGACTGATTACAGCACCTTATCATGGCTGTATTTGTTCTGGTTAGATGAGTTATTGGATGTGTTCTGCAGCTTAAACAGCAAACAGCAGCAAATCACAGGAGTGAAGCAAACAGAAAATGAGAGACTTTGAGAAGCCTGCTGCTCGTTTTATGCCAGAAAACGAGGCTTAAAATGGCCACTGTTTACCCTTTAGTTGGTGAATCTGTGGACTGGAAGTTTAGCAACATAAAGCGGCAACAGTGTTAGTTTTAATGTGTCCGCTGAATGCAATACCAATAAAAAAAATCCTGTGGAGTGAATCAACATGATCGATTTTCCATGTAACTGTTTTCAGATTAGTTCAGGTGCCATGAATGTGTTTGAAATGCTCGATATTTGGCTCACAGTTCTGTTGTTGAGTGTTGGGTGATTTTGTGAGCGTGTGTCTGTTTGTGTGTAATAAGCCTTTAAAGCGCTGCGGAAGCCTTCTGTTAGCACTATAGAGTTATTGATGAGAGGTCTTTAGTGTATGTGTGTGTGTGTGTGTGAGAGTGAGAGAGATAAGCAGGGGGAGGAAGAGAGTGATATCACTATTCACCTCTTTTTAACAGTTACAGTAGGCTCACATCTACTTCTTGATACACACTCAGAATGAGGCAGTAGATGACTTTATTCATTCATTACTATGGTTAAAACATTTCTTATCCAAGAACTGAGAAGAGAAGCAGGTGAAGACCACTGAACACATCTGAGAAACATTTATGCTGCTTCACGTGAGGTCAGGCTGTCACTGTTCCTTTAGTGACATTCAGTAGCTTAGAGTCTTCACTTCTTCCTCAATTCATGTCAACAACACTCAAGTCAAGCGAGTAAACAGGTATGTTTGCGAAGCCCTGCGAGCGAGGCTGCAAGAAAGTAAACACGCCGGTGACAGGTGACATTTCCAACAGTACTGTTACAAGTTTCATTTACATGTAGTTCAAAGTATAGAGCTGATGTAATTTCACACGAATTTGAAGGTCTGCTCAGGTCCGTCGGGCGCGCGTAGAGGCGCACAAGCTGCCTCACCGCTAATGTAGCGGTAAATAAGAAGCAGGGTCGACTAAGACCTCCAGTGAGTAATCACCGTGAGGCTAACACCAACCAAATCAATTCCGCTCTCAGAGAAAGCATTCAGTTATTCCTGTTTGCATGAAAAGATCCTGCCATTGTACAACACACTGACTTGCCCAAAGAAACATGGGACTATGTATTAATAAAAATTTATGTTGATCTTAGAAGCTGGTTCAACTGACTTTTAGATGGACTTACACTTCCTGTTTGCAGAGAAATACTCGACTCGGGGGTTTGTAGGGACAAGATGATGGTTCACACGCAGTCAAACGTTATTGTGTCACAGCTGAATCAAACATATATGAGTAAGATAGACATAAAATAATTTATTTTCGTTTTTTATTTTGCTCCTGCTTCCAAAGATGGAAGACACTCGTTCATTGTAACAAATCAAATGCCCAGTCTTTACTAGTTTTAATCATGTCAAACAAAATAATTTAGGTTCAGGAAAGTGTAAATGGTGTGATTGTCACCTAGAAGAGCTTGGAATATTTTAGCTGCTTTACTTCGATCTGGTCGGTTAAATGTGTAACGTTCACATCTGTGTTGCTGATGCTTAAGGGAAAGCAGCTACAGGTGTTACTGGAAGGTGCCAGGTGATGCCTTGTGCTAATTTGCATATTAATTGGCTACATCAACCATCTTTGTTCTGACTTATTGGCAAATGCTTGTTGAGTCACTGCAGTAAGCGCCTGATGCCATGATTAAAAATAGTAAATTTTAGCAATATTAAACTTGTGGGCAACACAATTTATGTGCAGATAACTTTTAACTATTAATATAACTAACTAACTATTACCAATCCAAATAGCATGTAGCCATCTTGCTAGTGAACAAGTTCCTATATTCATTTTAAAGCTGTTATAATCAATTTTCTATAAGATATATTCCATATATGAATATTAATCAACATTTGGGTTAAATTAGTGTGTGTGGTGTGAAAGAGCTGATGGATCCACAGGTACGTATTTGCGTACTTTTTTACCCGTGAGCTTTACAGAGCAGTTTATTCCAGCTCACTGTTTTGGTTTTTAGACCTGCAGCTTTAATGTTCAGGTTGATTCACATCTTTAATCGACCCTATTTCCAGATGCAGCAGGCAGCTGTGTTCAGCAAAAGGGTTTTGATAAACCCACTGTATATTCAACAAGTTCTCCAACCTAAATGCCCATATAGGCCGTTTGTCCCTACCCTCATATGATCCATCATAGCATATCTTCAAATAGTGGTGTCTGTTCCAATTAGCACACAAATGGCAGCTGCCAAGCTTCTCTTTATTTAGGTGAAATGGTAGAAAGATTGTTTGGGTTAAAATAAGTACTGATATTGTTGAACAGTCAGGTTAAACATTAGTTTGGTTGTTGGGTTTTGTGACCCGACCAAACCCAGCCTCCTCCCAACAAGAACTTTGTGGCCCTGAATCCTACATGATCCCATTTCCTCTGCTGGTGTCATAATTACTATGACCACCAGAAGGGCACATAGACAAAGCTAGCGAATAATTAGTGAACATAACTGAGTATTAGCAGCTAAGATCAGACGGATGGAGATCAACACAGAGCTTATTAGGTACTAAAAGGGTGAATTGTTCTGAATTAAGTAAATATTCATGAACACAATCTGTGTCTGCTGGATGTATAAACTGTCCATACGCAGCTCTTTGGTAATATGCTAGCCAAAACAAGTTTGTGAGTTAAAAATAAATGTCAAGTGAAATGGTCATCTAAATACATTTTACTGCCTCAGGGAAGCTTGTTTGATTAGAACTGTAAGAAGAGTCCAGAGTGGGAAATTAAGAGAAATGTTGTAGAGATAAATGTTGGTGCAACAAAGGCTGAAACTGACACACAGTTGATGCAGTAGTAATGTATCCAAATGAACATGAGACCCATCCATGGAAAAGTGTGTGGTGAACAATGGATTCATAGCCTCAGAATGATTTACTTTATACTTTTCCTGTTTGCACATTCTTTACGTTAACATTACAGATAGATAGTCCTCACGGCAGAGTGAGGGGGTAACAGTAAAATGTCCATATAAAATCACATAGAAATACCTTCTGTGAGGAAATAAAGGAGGAGGTGAGAGATTGTGGCAATGAGAGAAATGGGGATAAAATATTTTCTGACTTCCAACAGAACTGGAAGAGAGTTATGAGGAGTCTGCCAATGTAGCAAACAGCTGGCTTCATTTGCATAATACCCATCAGGCCTCTCCTTCCCTCAGGCTGCCTGTCAACTCACAACTGAGACACACATGAATATATACAAACAAATGGCAGCACTGTTCACTCTATCAGTACCTATATATTTAAAGGGATTACATCTGTGTCTTGTTGAAAGTAGTGATACTGTATCGAGCATCTCTCTGACTCATCAAAACCTCTTTAACACTTTAATTTAGTTGATTTTCATATAGCCTGTCAGTTGCCTCAGCAAAGAGAGGCAAATGGTAGGATTTAGCTTTTATGCTAATAATTAAATAATCATAAAATCATCATCTAGAAACAAAGAATACAGTCAAAATATTTAAACTGCCCATATGTGGCTGCAGTAAGAAGGTTCCTTGGGAGAAATCTACTTAAAGTCAAAACCCTTAGGGGAGGTCTCCCATCAGCAAGGTGCTGCAGGGTGTCATCACAGCAGTAGCTGCCCTGTGATAAGAGAGATCACATAGGAGAGAGGAGAGAGAGGGTCGCAGCCTGGGCTGGTGTCTGTGGGGTTTTAAAGTTCAATATTTCAACACTTAGATCACCTTCAGGTTTGTTACAAGATAATCTGGAGAGGGCTGTGCTCTGTGATACGTCCTGTGAATGGTGTGGCGTAAGATAACAGCACAGTGATGTTGTGTCATGTCATGTGACCATGTGCAAGCTGCAGGAAAGAGAAAAAAACATGCCAGCATCAGCTAGAATATCATATAAAGTCCAAGTTACATCACTATGTTTCTCTTTACATGTCACAGATTGTATACAGTACCAAACTGACATCAGACACACACAGTTGTGGTTTTATGATTGCGGTTGCCACGGTTATTTATTTAGAAATGTTGTTTAGGACACTATGATTATTATGATTTTAAATGAACTGTTTATCCATCCATCCTCTATCCTCTATCCTATCCATGTGTCGTCTTCAGAGTGTTTATCCAGAGGTTTAACATTACAGCTGTGTTTACTGGATTAGCCTCTACGATCAGTATTGACCTAAGAAGCCGATAGTGTGCATTATCACCCCTCAGAGGCATCTCCCTAAGTAACCCCCCCTCCCCTTTTTTTACACCAGCTGAATTAGACATTTTTCATGGGATTGGTCAGATAACAGTGCGGCTTTACTTTTAAAAATTCTGGCCACGCAAAGCTGGTGGATGTGAGGTCGGTGGTTCAAGTCAGGGCAGGACCGAGCACTCGACACACAGCGTCTCACATTGATCGTTGACCGGGGGTCACGGCAGTCAATCCCTGCACTTTCACAGCAGCTTCCGCATCAACTTTTGGAGTTATTTGGGGGCTTAGTGTGCAGACAGCGGCATGCAGTATGTCATAGTTTAAAGCCTGAATGTGTGACATTTTAATAAAAGAATTACAGGCAGTAATGGAGGTGAAGTATTCAGATCCTTTTCAGTGGAACGGACAATACCACAGTGTAAAATTCAATTTGATTATTATTCAAAATATAAAACCTTTCTAAGTGTTACATAGGTCATAGAACAGAACTATTGGCAGTATGATGTATTTAACATATGTTATTCAAGTAAATTGTTGCTACTCAAGCAAACTGTAACATTTCTATATACTGTTTGCATCAGTGTATTATATTTATCAAGGTTGGTCTGTACCTACACTACCATGGTCTAACAAAGCACTGAAGAAAAACTATATAATTTAAAAAGATTTGTGTAAGTTAACATTAGGTTGAAACAAACTTTGTATGCTGAAATTACACTTTCCATTCATGCAATGCATGATGTTTTAATTAAACACAATATTTTAATTTCTGTTATTTAACCAGATCTAAAGGTCTTGTGCAGTTTGGCATTTGGCTTTGAAAATAATATGTTTAAATGAAAAACTGAAAAAAAGTAATTTGCTAAGACAATAATTAAATAAATGTAGTAGATGTAAAATGTTTGCCTCTGAAATGTGGGGGAGTGGTATAGTATAAAATAACTTAACATTTCAGTACATGTATTTCAAAATGGTATAGCTGAGTAGACACACTCACTCTCCAGGACTGGTTACGGATGAATAGTTGGCTGGTGGCTCGGGCTAAGGCTCCCATTTGAGCGACTGCATATGATGCAGCAGTGAAACGTTTAATTTCATCCAAGTTTGTCTGACGGAGTCTTGCAGTTATGATGCACAGCTCAGCTTTGAGAAAATGTAAATCAGCATTTCTAGTATTTTTCCTGGCACTTTTTGTTCATCATATTCCACTATGTCTCTGTTCTAACTGCAGCTGCTGGTTCTGGGCTTACATCTATTCTTTTATCTGCCCACATGCCAAATAAAGTGGACTGCCTGCTCTCCTTTAAAAAATAACTGTTTTCTATTGTTCCAGTTGTAAGTCCATATATCACGCTCTTATGAGGCTACTTCACATAATACATTACAGAACTGTGTGAATATATGTATAATATAATGTCATTTAATAAAAGATTATTCTTCAAGATTCCAGAGAATTTCCTCCCAAAATTGCGTTTTTCTGATTGCTGATATGTGATTAATAATGACATGTTGCACAGTTTTAATGCAACGATATGAATTCCCCTGGATGTTAATGCAATTAAACATACCAGCTGATATATCTTGACTAGTGAAGTATAATAAACTGCAAGGCAACTTCACTTTGGACAATAAAAAACTGGTCACAACAGCTAATAAAATATCCAGCTATCCCATAACGGCTTATGTCTGGTGTCTATAAAAATATGGCAATAAAGATTTTTATTGCTCTTGGCGTTACAGAATAATACATGGAGAACCCCTGCTGTTAGCTCTTTAGTATTATTCATTAGGTTCTGATACAGGCCAGTGGCTGTTCTAACTTTGTGTGTGTGTGTGTGTGTGTGTGTGTGTGTGTGTGTGTGTGTGTGTGTGTGTGTGTGTGTGTGTGTGTGTG
>JAUYWH010000002.1:4366786-4388921 GCA_034779795.1 Ctenopoma multispine
GAGGAGAGGAGAGGAGAGGAGAGGAGAGGAGAGGAGAGGAGAGGAGAGGAGAGGCAGCTAATAGGGTGATTAAGGGGGAGGAGAGCTGCTGTTGAGAAAAAGACTTTGTGTTGGATTATTTTCTCCTCTTAGGGGCTTACAGAGACCCAGCCGGTGTTTTACACCTCAGCTCTTAACACCCCCAAATCCCCTGATTTAGACTTAAACTGCATAGAGAGAGACGAGAGGGGGAGGTGTGGAAGAAGGGATGAGGAGGAGAGGGGGAAGTGGGTGAGAGGAAGACAAGAGGGCAGAAAGAAGTAAGGAGATAACTGTGCTAGACAACAGATGACAAGTCAAGGAGGCATATTAGCAAAACAAATGTTCATTTAAAGTTTATGCTGTTGAAGTAATCACACATTTTGTAGCACTGGAAACTACTCTTCCTTGCAAAACAATAGAATTTAAGACGGTTTGTTCACAAAGTGAGAAATAGATAAATTGAACTTTGAGGTGCTACTTTTGAGTAATTAAGAAAAGATCGCAGGCTTACTTTGTTACCCAGGGCTCGCTTGTCATCATGCCAGTATGTCTGTGCCACCTTGGTGTGAAATACTGCAGCAGTGCTTCTGGCTGCAGTGTAAACACACACACTGTAAAGTCACATAAGTCTCACCTTATTTGATGGCACTGTGGTTGTCAGCGTCCGGGCTGAGGGCCAACGCTAGCACCTGTGATGCTGCTGAGATACCTCTGCTGGGTAACATGGAGAGATGTCGCTTATTCTTTAACACCTATATTTCTAGCGGAGAGTGAAACAAGTAAGAAGATTCACCAGTGTAAAATCAATGCACCCTGACATAATATTTAGATAATTATATGGTGGTTTCACTCCTGGTTCCCCCATCCACAAAAAAAATAATAATGTCAGTGGCATACTTTATTGATCCCCTTGGGGAAATTGTAGTTGGACAGCTGCCAGACGGTAGTATAGGGTTTCAGTGTCTTGTCCAACAACTTCAACATGTAGCTAGGATGAACTGAGAATCAAACTACTGACCCTGGGTTTTTTAGACAACTGCTCTATCAACTGAGCTACTGCCGCCCTGTGAGAATAAAATGCTAAAATTAATAAGCAAAAAAAGCACAATTTAACATTTGTGGTTTTATTTGGTCTCGTATAATCCTTAACCATCGATAAACACCTACATGCCGCATCAGGGCTCGTGAAGTGTGTCTGTCGCACCGCCATACTGGATTAGGACTAACAGAAAACAACAGACCTAGCTAACGTTAGCTAACATTTACTTTTTTGTGTAATTGACTGATGCAGCTTGTACTTATGTAGAATTTATTTCTTCATAAATAGTTACAACAAAATTTGGGATTAAAAAAAACTCAAGATTGCCAGGAAAATATGTATGTTGGACATACAGTACATGCTGTGCATACATACAGGTGAAAAAGATCTACGGTTTTAGTAACACAGTAGAAACGTTGATGTAATAACGTTTTTAAATCTGCTGAACAAGTTTCTCATTCGTTACCCAGAGACTAACAGTAGTTGTTAATGAGAAGTATATATTTTAAAACTGTGATCTCCTTGGAGAAATTCATTGTGGACAGAGTGTCCCTGTGAGGATACAAGGACACCTTGACATATAGCTTGCCGAGACTGGGAATTGAACCGCTCACCCTCTGGTTTGAAGAGGCCTGATCTACCCATTGAGTTACCATGCCGCTGCTGGAGTGTCCTCTAAATTAAACACTTGATATATCACTATTTAGAAAAAACTGTGTGTGTCTTCGTCTTCTATTGTAGATAATATGTTTTAATTTTGAATACATGATTTGCAAAGAGACAAAAGTTCCAGTGATGCTGATGGTGAAGGTTCCACTAGTTAGGAAAGTGGTGGTGGAATAGTGCAAGAGTTGTTGACCATGAAAGATGTTTAGTTCTCTGTTTTGCCAGCTGAAGGCAAATGAGTCCCAGATCCATCATGCTGCTGATGTTTTTTCAAAAGTGGGCATAAAATCACAGTGAGAAAAAATACTTCAGCTGAAAAGATGTCATTGATCTTATGGACATAAGAGATGTATTCAGTCTTTTGGGAATTATGTCTGCATAGATAAACATATGAATCTACAGAGGAACGCAGACACACACAAAGACACACACAAGTCGGATACCCCATTGTGCTGCTGAGGACCCCTCCACCTCTCATTCGTCATCGTCCCCCTCTCAAGAGGCACTTATTTAGTTGGTACACAGACACCATGCTGAGAACCACACACAGACAGACCACACACACAGCCAGCAGACACACACAAACACATTCTGCCAACAGAACAAATCAAATATACTCAGCTTGAATTTTGCCTGTAAACACACACACACACACACACACACACACACGCCTGTCAGTCATCCTCTTTTCCTTTCTCAACCAACTCGCACTACAGGAGAAAAGTGTGTATGTGTGTGTTTCTTCTTTCCACTAATTAAAACAGACGTACGTGTGTGACTATATAAAGACCTTTTCTTTCCATTAATATAGTTGTGTGTTGATATTTATAAAAGGGTTTTTATTTGCCACTGAATGTGTGTATGAGAGACAGAAAGCGATAGAGTGTGTAGGGGTTTATGCAGAAGGTGTTCTGTTCGCAATTAATCAGAGTACTGACCCCCCCCCACCCATCCCAGTCGTTTAATATAGATACCATCCACAACAGTAACTCCACTGTCCTGCTGCTTGGCTGCTGCTGCATAAGTGGTTCAAGCATTATTGTTTATCTAAATAGCACTTAATTAAAATTTCTATAGGCTGTTGTTAATTTTATTAGACTGCATTGTACTTATAGGTTGCATTGTCAGTTTTACAGCATGAGACAACAGAATGCCTTCTCTACTACTTTCTTGGTAACTTGACAGTTTCGCAATCTGTTCAGAAAAACATTGAGTCAAAGTGAAACCAGAAGGTTCAGGTTCAAGAAAAACCTCATTCAAATTCAGAATTGTATGTAATGTGTAATGTAGTAGTAGAATAGTTAAAAGAGAGATTGCATTGAGTTACAGAAGTCATTTTTTCATTGGCTGAAAATTTGGATGCAATCATAGAGCCAGTTTTTCTAGCTAAACAACATTAAAACGTTCAGTTTTTTTTTTATGTTCAGTTCCATACATTTATAATTCAAAAACACAATGATTTTCTCAACATGAACACTGACTAACCAGCTGAAACAATTAAAACATCAATCAACTCAGTCAGAGTTGTTTAACAGTTATAAATTAAATCTACAGTCAAGATATATATGTAACGTGGAGTGATATTATTGAGAAACAGCCACGTAAAGCAGAGGAAAAAGTGGATGATCGCACTTGTCACAGATCTCAGGTATTTTTCAGGGAAGAGCAGCAAGAAAAGATGCTGTAATGGGGTGAGAGTTAGCTGGAAACTCTAGTCTTGGCATACTTGATGGTGCACTTGGTGAAAAAATGACTCAATAAAAGGTCAGTGCCAGTGACTTTTGCTGAGGATTTGATGTGCCGTACTTCTTTCTTTTCGTTGTGCTTCTGAGCAGACATCTGAGTGAGAGAAAATCATTATTCTCTCTGAGTGGACTTGAACCAAGAGGAGAAAAAGTACTAGTAAAAATACAGCAGATCGAACCTTACGATTGCAAATCAGGTTTCTACGTGAGATGACACACATCGGTTAGTCTTCTACATAGACACCGACACATTTAACTATCAGCTTATCAATTGTGTAGAAAACTTTTGTTACTTTCAGCAGCTCAGGCCCTTTAGATGGATGACTCTGAGTCGCATTAATACAGATTGAAGCGTTTAGCTTGACTAGCCAGCTCCAGGATGTGATCCATCAGAAAACAAGGCTAATGTTTTCAGCTAACCCATTCCTGGTGCAATTATATGGTCCAGTGGCATTGATCATTGGGCCTCTTCTTCAATCTATCCTCATAGCTCCCTGTCTCACCCTCTTTAATGGTTAAGTCAGTGTTAAATGTTTGATCAATGTATTTTCCCATGGATTTATTACAATTCTATAAACTCTTTTCAGTTTGTGTGTGTGCATGCATGTCAGAGAGAGAAGGGGACAGAAAAAGTAATTGTTATGCTGTATGTTCTGTGAACATCCAACACAAACACATATCTCTGGCTACAGGTAGCGGTTAGCTAGTGTGATTCTCTTCAAGTTAGCTACATGCTAACTTTGTTTTAAAGCAGAGCAGGTAGTGAAAGGTGGGCTCATCACTGATTTTCTGTCTGAACAGCCACTTGATAAAGCTTGAAACTAAATTTATGCGTGAAGCACAAACAAATCATTAAAATGTATGTTATACATGTAAACCAAAATAATTAGCTAATAAGGCTAAAAGCCAGCATAAGTGTTTCAGTCTCTCAGTAGAGGTGGGTGATAATTAACTGTAGTTTTGTGAGTGTCACTGACCCTTTTTGCATTACATCTTGACCTATGTTAATATGAAAATAGTCATTAAAAGAGCTTTGAGAATTTTTTATTATCAAAAATTGTATCTTGGCTCAGTTGAATAGCTCAGTGTTTGGAAAGAAAAAATACCAGAAGAGACAAAAAAGCTCCACTAATACTACTTAGTTTGAACTTAAAGTGACCCTGATCTGAAGTGAGGAACAACCATAAGCTGAATCTGTGGGACTTAAGTAAAGAATTAGGTACCCACAAAAAGGCAAACGGGCACACACAAGCACTCCCATCCAAACACATGCACATGCCAGTGGAAGGCCAATTAGTGAAGGGTGAAAAAGACAGGCTTATTTGAAGCAATGTTTCAATGACGACATTTAATTGGATGGTAAATCAACTCCTTATCTGCGTTGCCGCAGCTTGATGTGGGGAGAAAGAAATGAAGAAAGAGAGAGAGAGGAAAGGAGAGAGATGGATGAGAAAAGGGGGATTCGGAGGAGGTGGCGGGGGGGACAGTGACTGAGCAAGAGAGAAACAAATACAAAGAGATGAGAGGAAAAGTGGAACATGTGTGTGCGACACAGTATATATAGTAACTTTACTAAACTCTAAATGCTAGAGTGGTAACCCTGAGAATAGTGTCCTCGGCTGATAGGAAGCGATTACTGTTGTAGACTACAACAGAGGGAGGCAACAGTGACAGCTTGATGGATGTGCATCATGGGAACATACAGTAGAAACACACCATACAGTATAACATACAGTCAACCTACAGTCCAAATTTCTGCTGAAATAAAAAACTGAAATAGTAACAGGTTAGTATTATCTGGAAATGGACTTTTTTACTTGTCAGCAGCTTGAAGGGAGCACATTAACCAACGGGCTAAAATTTCAATGGGACCTGTTAGAAAACTCACATTAATTAGCTACAGAAGGTCACATTGCTCATTTTAACAACGGAAAACAACAGTCAGCAGAAAAGCCTGCTAGCTAACGTTGCCTGCATTCACAACTAATCAGGAAACATAATAGATTTGTAATGTTATTTTAATTTGCTTGTTTTTTTGTCCAAGTATACAACCAGACACAAAGTCATCCAGAACATATATTGTGCGTTCTGAACATTTAACAAAGGCATATTTACATGAGACATGTAATTCATTTGAAAGGGTACTATTGTTTTACACCTGTAACTTCCACCCAAAATAGATGTGTTCACTGATGCACCGTACTTCATGGCTACAGTCAGGCCTGAAGATTTACAGCTGGTGTTGATCTGTACAATGTTACAGTACACACAGCATCAATATCAATGTACTGACCTCAAAAATGTTCAAAGCAGCAGCTTTAGTAATCCTAACTTTTTGGTTACATATGTTGCAGCGAATTGCCGTAAAAATGATGTATTCGCAATTACAATGAAGAAAAAGCTCTCAAGCCACTCCTGCAGCAAACTCAATTTTCTGTCTGTCCACCCATATGCACAGCATGTTCCACACAATTATAGTTCCACTAGTACATGATTGTATACATTGGTTTCATGTGGGCTTCAAGTAGACTGATATCACAGCATCAGACCGGCTGTAGTACTGTGACAGTAAAAAACACCTCACCAGCAGAAACGTCAACATGAAACATGAATTTGTTTTGTTGGGTTAAAATTTGTCCTTTGTATGAAAATACAACAAGAACCACATCCCAAACCAACAAACTAGTTCACTGTCACATGTATTGAGTAGTCTTCAGATTATTAGGGACACAGACTTGCTATCTCATAGCACTTGACATACACACACAATATCCTCTGAGGGCAATCCTTGTGATCTGTCTCGCATGCTGGGTAATCCCAGTGATGGTGGTCACTCCAGCTCTGTAAACAGCTGAAATATGGATGATAAAAGGAGCGGATGAAACTGAATAAACGAGAAGCCTGTGGACAAAAAATCCTTGAAGATTTTCCAAACTCTGTTGGACCTCAGTCTGAATCGTACATGACTCGAAACTTCAATTACACTGACTAGATGATTTTTCTTTTTTCTTTTTTTTTAGCATTTGCCTTTTCGGCCTTTTTCACGACAGCAAAACCAACTGTTTTTCTCTGTGGCACATTTTTGCCTGTTAGAGGATGAAGTTCAGATGCTTTGTGCAATTTAGCCAAAAAAGAAAACCTTTTCCTCATATTACTGAGAAAATAGCAGTAGAGTGAAACAGAAACAGAAGACGACGAGTTAATAGCTCTCAGAGGACAGTGCAGGAGAAAGTGTTTACACTGAACCAGCCTCAAGATTTGATTCTGTTTGACTTTGTCTTTGCATATCTTTCCTTTCTTTGCTCATTATCCTCTCTCAATCTCTTTGCATCTCTTCTCTTTTATCTTCTGTTTCTGACAATCTCCAAGTCAAATGTTACTATCTCTTTGTTACTGTAGATATGAAAAGACTGTATATCTTTTGGGGGTGTTTTATTAATTCATATTTTGTCATCCCACATGCTTTTATTGAGTCATTTGTCTCGTTCACACACACCCACAGACACACACACACACACACACACATATGAAGAGAGGAGCCTAATTCTTCAGTATTAAACACATTACTGTAATTACCTCTTAATGATTTTTAATTCTTTTACAAAAGAAACAAGGCACTGGTGGATTTGAAACATGAAAAGACACAGACATATAAAAGGAAATCATTTGAGTGGAATCACATTAAATGTGTTTGTTATGCAATTTTATAGGTGGCTGTTTGTGGAGTGTGAACTGGCTCCTTGCTAATATGACAAATTAATGTAATAAACACCTATTGAGCCAATCATAATAGAGTATGAAGCCATAAATCATGATGTGGGGAAAAAAAATATCCCTTTATTTCCTTCAATTTGAGTTCCTGCATTTTATCAATATTATCCAGGGTTTTGATGATTTTCTTAGAATGTAATACAGTGATTGTTTTCTGGTGTTTATGTGTTGTGTTTTCTGCTGCACTGGCATCATCATTATGTAAACCACTGGGCAGAGTGGGAAATGCTTAAAATGTGTAAGCTAATGTATACAGAAATATGTAACTCCTGCAGTTTTCTTCCTTATCTAGTTAATTAAGCTTGTTAGTTAAGTTAGTCATATTAGTAGCCAGCCATTTGGGAACAGTTTACGTCACAGCATTAAACTGTGGTTTGGTTTATACTTTGATATCAAAAATCACATCTTTCGTTCTTCACACAGCCTTGTTAGCAAGCCAATGTTAGCTTTGCCACTGACTATATATTAATAACTAATCTTTACATAACAACTGGTTTGTATGGTGCTTTGTTAATGTGTCAAAGAAATGTTTACATTACAGCTATGCCAGGTTTAACGTATTTCATGTTTATCGTTAGTTGAACGTGGTCTGTTAGCATAGTTTAGCTAACATGAGCATTAAATCGGTACATGATGATTTAAGAATCATCATTCTATTTCTTTTAGGTAGATTATTAGAAAAAAAACTGAGTGTTGTTTTAAAAAGCGAAGCATTTTATGTCTGCATTTACTCTAAAACTAATGTTTTAGAGTCAAAGTCAATCTTGTTATTGTGAGAATTAGCTCCTTTTGCGGTGTTAGTGAGACAAACAAGCCATCTGATAACATCACTATGAGAATCCTTTGATATTTTCAATGTTTCTATGCCAAACAATCAATTAATCAAGAAAATAATCAACAGACTAAGCATAATGGAAACAACAAGCACAATTTGCTGCAACCTTGTGTGTGTCTACCTGTCCCTGTGGATATAGAGTGTGTGTGTGCACGCGCGCGCGCGTGTGTGTTTGCATGTACCTGTCTGTGTCAGAGTCTCTCTGCCTTAAGGTTGGTGTATGTGTATATGTGTGAGACTTGGTGTGTGTAGATGTGTATCTTGTTGGAGCAGCTATTTCAGAGAGAAAGGATTTCTGCCTCAGTAATTGCCTCAGCTATATTTCCTCCCAGAATCTCTCTCTCACTCTCTACTGTCATTTCTCTTTGGTATCTATTTTCTCTCTGAATTTTGTCCTTTTTCCTGCAGACTTCCTCACTGGCTCTTGTTCATCTTCCATTCCTCTTTTATATTCTCTCCATCCCTTAGTCCTTGACATTAACCATGATCTCACAGTAAGATCAATTAGGAGACATGCACATGTATTGCATGCCAAGTCACATGTCCATTAAAATCCATTAAAGCCAGTTTCTATTCACTGAGCCTTGAATAGACTCCCATGTTTGCAAAGACTAAGTGGTGTGATGTTTATTATAATACATTCAGTATGCCATCTGGTTTAGAGGTCCACACTACAAATAGGAAACAAACCCCAACCCGTGGTAGTGTTAGTGTTATGCTCCAGTGAACTAAACACAACTGTGATGGACAGGGATGGTTAAAATGAGGCAGGGAGAGACAGATGTATAGAGACAGAAATAGACAGACTCAGCAAGCCTGAAATCATATGAGTGTTTCCATTTTTGTCTGTCAGCTGTGTTTTAAACTGAAGCAGGGAATCACATTTAAATGTCCTCGTTTGCATCCATCAAACATGTCACCTCACAGTGTGAAACCGTTACTAAAATAATGCAGGAAGTGTCTTATTTTGACCAAAGAGGGAGAACGCTTGTTGTTTGCATGGCACAAATAGGATCAAAATATAAATGAAACAATGATTCATTCAAATTAGGGGAGAATACCTTGGTATAATCTCCTAATCTCCACCTCTTTAACGTAACTGACAATAAACATGTTCAGCTGAATGTCTAGCTCATAATTGATCTTTAACAACATATATAATGTTAAAGTTATATGTAGCCTTTTACAACTGACAAAAAGCTTATTGACTACTGACAGGTTTGTGGGTTCATATTACAATTTACAATGTAGATTTCAGCATATGCACCCTTTACTCATCAGGAAAATAATAAGCAATCTCTTTTATTGAGCGGAGCCATTAGCAGGATATGCAAACATATAAGTCAAGTGCTATAGGAGCAGGAGCAGATGATATATGGTAGCATTGACCACAAAAGTTAGATAATACAGTGATGAAGTTAATTAAAGCTAATATGTCATAATCATTATAAACATGCCAGATTTATTTTTCCTTTTCTCTCTCTCCAGTATATTCTCTTACATTCCTATTTTTAAACAACTCTTCAAGTCTTCGGCTAGAAGAACGCTAACAGCTTCAGTTTCTCATAGAAGTCATAGAAGCAAAGTTAAAGTTAAACCGTGCGTCCAATCCATGGTGTTTTATCACAGGGTTATTAATTATTTATTGATTTAAATGTCAGAGTTGAAATAAGTCTTAAAGCAACACTAATTCATATTTCTATATTAACAATGAAAAGAATGACATGTAATGTGAGGTGTCGCTCACGGTGACAGACCCAGAGAATCACGCAACACAACAACGTTTCCCTCAGCTCTACTATTTCAGTGTTTTCCAACTAATTGTTTGAGTTTTCCAGCCCTCAGCTTTATTGTTTCAGGTCATATTTACTACTCTTGTTAGTGTCATTTGCAGCAGCACCTGCATCAAAAAGCAGACAGACAAGCAAGCTTGAGAACATGCAGTGGAGCATTTAGGAAAAAAAGAGTCACATATGTCTCTCACAAGCTGGAGGAGACTAAAATAAAGTTAAAAGCTGAGTTTATTTTGGATTCGTACCTCATTCATAATGTGAAATTGAGCACATTGTTTTTTTTATGTTGGCATAGCAAAGGTTTTGGTTTTAAGTGTCTTTGAATGTTTTGTTGGAAAGCACACGTCTTTATCCTCCCACTCTAGTTTCCTGTTGACTCACTGTCTAATTAATATAATTTTGATGTAGAGTAATGTGCTCGAGCACAGACAGCTCATGTCTAGGAGACATTTAGATGGATGTTTCATTGGTGAGCTCAGGCAGTTTGACCCTGTCTACCACACGCACACACTGGTTAGAGTCACTTTATTTTTTCTGTTGTTTATAAGGGTCAATGATTTAAGGCTGGGTATGATGTCAACCTCCTCATCACGGTTACTAAATTGTTCCACTGTTAGTAATGGTGTATAACAGAGGTTATGGTGCTGCAATATGTTAGACATGAGTTGTACAGTGATTTGCTTTCAGTCTTTCAGCGTTTCTCCCTTCCTCACCCTCTTTCTTCTTTAATGAGCCTGTTTGTTGGACTGATCCAAGCCAAGACCAGACCCAGCGAACTCTTTATTTTGTTTTCAATTACTTCTTGGAAGCGATAATTCAGCAGCCGACATTTGTTCTTGTGTCTTGTAGGTTTTAGCTAACAAAGTGTGTCATGTGTTTCCAGCAGCAGCAGTAATGGTTTGTTTGGAATAAAGAGAAGAGCAACTCTGTAGTTTGCTTGAGCAGCAATATGCACTTTGGCTGAACTGACAAAGCAAAGAGACTCAGCTACAGAAACTTCATTTTCTTAAGCTGTGTTGAAATTTGTTTTTTTGACAGATTTCTTTGTTTGACATCAATAGTTTATTTAGCTTTCACCTTTCATGACGCTTGATGTTACAGTTCTCCCATCTGCTTCAGTGTCACTTCACTCATCTGTCCAGATCACTTCTGTTCAGTGCAAAACACTTTACTGACAAGGGCACATGTTCAC
Organism: Ctenopoma multispine; assembly: GCA_034779795.1. Classification (NCBI taxonomy): domain Eukaryota; kingdom Metazoa; phylum Chordata; class Actinopteri; order Anabantiformes; family Anabantidae; genus Ctenopoma; species Ctenopoma multispine. The sequence goes on from JAUYWH010000002.1 coordinate 4,377,849, forward strand.
ACAGATTAGCTGTCTGCAGCCGTTGAACTGGTAAATTCGATGAGAGTAGTTGCATATGTCTAAGTTCAAACAGCCTCTTTGTTTATCCTTAAATAAAACTCTAGTTAGTCCCATGGATTGTCAGGCTGAAATGGCCTCATGGTTAACACTACACAGGCCAGACCACAGGCATTTATGGCTTTTTTGAACTGAAATATCTCAGCTTTCTAAATTACATTTCTCTGCCCACACACACAAAAGCCACACTCTCACACACAGATATAACAAGGAGGGTACATAAAAGTCTGTAATTCATGTTAAACAATATGGCGAATATTTTAACTTCCAAAGTGTTTTGTGTGACTTTTTTAAATGATTTTAAGTGAATGTTTTGAAGTTGATTGTTTTGACCCACACATAACCTCCACCAAAGACTCTCAGGTCTGTAGCAATGTCCATGGATCAAACCACTAAGCACAGACAACATTTAATTGGAAAAATGCCACTTATCTATTAAGACTATTGAAAAAAAACCTACACTTTGAGTTGAAATGTCGTGATTCACTGGCAGCATAAGCATTTTAGCTGAGATGTCACCATCACAAAGTCTTTGGGAGTCACACACAGACACAGAGAGAAGGGCAACACCTGTGCTTTTCATTTGTTCACTGTTGGAAGGCTTAGATCTTGTTACAGTGCCATTTAAAATGATAATTATAACAATGAAAATAAAATAGTTATAAAACAGTGCATGTATGTTAATCCTACTGTAAAAATATGTCTGAGGACGTGCCTGGGACCCTTCACGAAGAAAAGGTGTTGTTGTTGTTGTTGTTATAATCAGTTATTAAACTAATATCAATGTAAACTTAAATATCAATGTTAGGCAGCAAGCAAGAAGAAAGAGGAGTTAAACTATATATCTTTATATATTATGTATCACATTTAATATTAGCATAATAATATAGCATGTTTTTAATGAACAACCCCAACATGTAGGCTGTTAAAAAACGTATAATGTTAAAAAATATATAAATGTGAAAAAACTAAATAGACATCCTAAAGACTAAGGAAACCAAAGGCAGGGGACCTTCCAGAGAAGCCACTGAAAGAAAATGATAACTGGTCAGGCCTCCCTTGAAAAGGAGGTTTTGAATCTCAAAGGGATTTTTCTTGGTTAAATAAAAGTTAATAAATAAAAATAATAATAAAATGAATGAAGCCTATTTAGGTTTGGCGAAAATGTTTCAGTGCTCGCTATACGTGCTAATTCCTCCCTAAAAGCCTGGGGACTAAGCCCCCCTTGTCTTTCAGTCCCAGTGACGTTCCTGGTACTGACCATCAAGCAACTTACAGTACAAGACACTCGTTTTTCCATGATAATGTGAACACACCATTGCTTGTTTTGTTTAAAAGCAAGCCAGCTGGAAATGCTATGAAGAACACTGGCCACAATTTTCAATGAACCCATGGAGCTAACAACAGCTTAATTTACTAAAAAACTTCTAGCAGCAGTTGTCATTTCAGTAAAATCACTGGTCACCAGCTGGAAGTGAAAAGGATGATTATGATTTTGTAAATGTCAGTTTGTGTCAGACAAAAGACCTGTTGATCTAAAATGTGTTACGATTTTTCAGTGGTAAATCTGCCGCCATCATAGTATCACTGCTGTTAACGACAGCGAGTGTGACTTCAATTATGACCTGATGAGTGCTTTACTTTCTCATCGCTCTGTTGTTGCTGTTTCACATGTAATTTAAAGCTGCTATAAATAGTGTTGAAGTGTCTTTGTCTCCCTCCTTTGTCTCCTCCAGGTCAGCCTACCAAATGACTCCAGCTGTGTTGAAGAGATTCTGCGGGTATGTTCCCTGGGCGCACACACACACACACACACACACACACACACACACACACACACACACACACACACACAGACTCACGCCACAGAGTAATTGCACTGATTATCAGCTGTTTTCTGTTTGCTCACAGAGACTTTTGTGTGTCTCTTGATTTTAGGAAGAAAGGATAGGGGAGAGAGAAAAAAAAAGAGTGAATAAAAGGCGCAGGGAGAGAGAAAGAAGGAAATCTTCTGGTGATTACACAAGTTTTTTTTGTTTTGGTAGGATGACTTCATGCAGAACTCTTTTCCACAATTTTCTCTTTTCCTATAACCTCCTTTCATCTCTGTTTCCCTCTAGCCTTCTCTCCTTCTATCTGCCTGTCATCAAAATCACATCAAGCAACACATTTTTTCCACACCTCTCCCTCTCTTGTCCTTTAGTTTTGTTACTGCGTTCCATCAGAGCAAAACAGAAGTGTTTCCCCACTATTTGTCCCAGAACTCAGAAGATTTGCAGCTATGAAGACAAGGACGTTCTCTTTCTGCTTTATGTCAGGTCTTCCTCTTTCTATTTATCTCTATTTATCTATCTATCTCTGCTCTCTCCTTTGTCGTCTTTCTCTTCATCCTTCTCTGGCCTCTGTCATGCACCTCTCTCTCCCTTTCACATATCAATATGCTGGCCAACAGGCAGTGTGACAGATCGTGCGCTGTGAGCTGCATGAAAAGTCTTTGTCAATAATATTGGTGCGCTATTGAATTCAGTCTGTGGTTTTTAGCCGTGTCAAGTGGAAAGATCAGGGAGTTCAAAATGTGGGGTGAGGTGAGTCGGAGCCGAGGCCTGCAGTTCATTTTTCCTTTTCTGTGATGGCACCGCTACAAGTCTGTTGTCACAGAAACGTTGTTTTGGGTATTTTCACAGTTCAAGGTAAAGGTTTGTATCACAGATACTGTGCACAGAAGAAAAGCTGCTGAAACTGCCTTTGATTCTTCAGTTGACTGTGCTGACTATGAAGCACCTTATGATATGATACAAGCTTCTTTTTCACAGATAAATGTATGCTAATATTTTAGTATGCCATTTTTAAATATTATATGATCAATTATATGAGATAGATAATTAAAAACTCAAGGATTCACAAGTTTTCTTCTAACCCTCTCTACCTTATCCAATATTTTCTAGGACACCCCTATTTATACCATGATAATTTAAACAGACACAAACTAGGCTATATTTAAAGGGTCACTTCACACAAATTAGTGGTATATAGCCATGTAGATCTTTCTGCTTGTTCTGCATTACTGTTGCCACCATCCCTTCTCTTCCTGTACAGACTTTTTTGAAGCAACATTAACAACAAAGTGTAGTTATGCTTTGTGTCTTCAAAGACAGAGGGGCATCCCTAATGAAAAGATGATCCCCTGTAACTGGAAAATCACAGTGACATGTGGGCCTGTGTTAATGTGACAGACTGAGTTAATCACACACAATGGCAGTAGTAACACATTTATATACACACACACACATTCAAATCACCATCAGGAGTACCGTCTGTCAAAACGCAGGAACTCTTCTAGGAGGAACATGATGATGTCAGAGAGCAGTTGCCTAGCAACACACTGTATGTCGTCAGGCGAAGTACGTCACGTCAGACTGCAGGGAGGGTAAACACGCGCGCACACACACACACAGACTAGACTCATGTTTAAAAATTTCAGCACTGTTGAGTTATGCAGCTCACTAACACACTGTCTAACACATGGAAACATGACTCATCTGATAAACATGAGTCATCCACTCCAGAGGGTGTGAAGAGATGCATTATGGGAAATTGTAATGTCAGTGACCTTTCAGACCCTTTGACCTAGTGACCTGCTGTAAGGCGGCTGTGTGTGTGTGTGTGTGTGAGCAGATTTTCTAATAAACACATTACATTTCCAACAGAGAAACAGCCAATAGCTAACAGATTATATAGCCATAGGACACACACACACACTCACCCGTTTTTCTTGTAACTAATTGAAGTTTCTACATATTGAGACCTACATTCAATGGAGTAGACTGTGATTAGAATAATGGAAAAATGGATGCTGCTGCTGCTGCTGTGCTGCTTAGTTGTAATGCAGTCAGTTGAGCCAGCTTTTATTTTGGTAATTCAGCAACTCTGTAGTTCACTCTCAACACGCTGATCCCTGGTGTGCCACCAATTCCCCACGTCCCCCTCAGTTTATACTATAACTTATATTAAAGTCCACTCTGATGGAGAGAGTTCAGCACAACCTTAACTGAATGCTGACTCTACTCCTCTACATCAAAGACGTTGTATATGCAGTCCCTTTGCTTAAATGAGCTCAGCTTAAGTCATCGTTGTTATTCTCCCGATATTTTCTACATGAGAGTAAATGTACATTTAGTGTCTGCAGGCTTTCTTAGTTTGGATTAATGTGACAGAAATCCTAAATTATAATCTATTATTTGTATTGTAATAATGTGTGTGTGTGTGTGTCTGTGTGTGTTCAGGAGATGACGCATTCCTGGCCCCCTCCTCTCACAGCCATACACACTCCTGGAAAGGCTGATCAGACCAAGTTCCCCATCCCAAACAAGGTTAGTATGAGTTCTCTCATCTTACCAAAGTAAAAGCATATTATCTATATATGTACATGAGGGCTTAGGAATGCAAATTAATTTTGACTTGGCAGCTTGATAACGTGTGTTTTATCAAATGAGCTCTGAGCTTATATTCTTTATTCTTTTATTTGAAGATGAGTCAGTGAGTGGTGGGAAAAAGACGTAACAGTTCACAAACCTTCACTCAAACTCTTTTGTGTATTGTTGGCTCAACATAAAACTAACCGCAGCCTGTCACTAAAAATCTTCAGTCTGTTAATTAGATCTGATTCTTAAATTCAGTGCAGTTGTGAGAAAATCAGATGACTTTTACCTCATTCTGTGGCTCAAGTGACAACCAAAGAAATAATAACGTTCATTAAGTGTTGTTTGTTTAATTCTCCTCCTCATGTGTGCTCTCTTGACGATGGGTCTGTAGTGTGTTCTGTAGCTGTCTGTATTGTAAAGTATGTGAAAGATGATTGGGATTCTGCCAATCATCATCATCACTCAAACACTGACAGCCTGTAATTTGTAAGTTCATGAAAGCTTTTCCTATCTTTCATTTGGTCATTGTTCTCTTTTTTCCTAAGAAGTACCTGAGACATGCCACAAATGATTTGTTCTTGAGCAAAAAATACAGAAAATAAATACGTGTTTTTGAGAGAACGTCACTTACAGGAAGCCTAAGAAATTTCAACTGCAGCAATTTTGAGGAAATGACATTGTAGTACCAACCACAGTGTTTGACAGGCCATGTTTGAGAAGTGAGGTGCAGGAAAGACAACAGTAAGCAACAAAAACCGAGACACAATAAAAGCAGAAAATGAAGAATTGCCACTTCAGAAGATAGATCGCTTGTACACCTGCTCCTACAAGAAATATGACACCTGGTAATGCAAAAAGTGGGGATGTTTGTCGCATTGAAACCAACATAAATGTTATATTGAGCATTTATCTCAGAAATCACAGTAATATTCTGGCTAAACAGCAGGTGGTATTTTTTCCACTTTCATGAATCACTTTTAATATGCTAAACACCTCACTGGTAGTGATGTAAAAAAAAAAACGCAGTGTAAACACAGAGGCAGTAAATCTGACCCAGTAGTTAATGAATTAGGAAAGACTGTTCGTTTTCAGCCCGCAGCGTCACACTAATCCTGCCAGTGAGATTTAAGAATGAGCTGGAGTGTGGACGCGGGGAGATGAGAAGATCTGAATTCTGTGTAATGGCGTCATTGTGCTGCTGTGAAATCAATAATGACATCTGTTGGTTTGTTCATTCAGCTCGTCTCTCTGCTGCTTTCTCTCTCTCTCGCTCTCCCTCCCTCTAGGAGTCACAGCATGTGACCTCGGGCTACAACAACCAGAGTAAGTTTCCCAGCATCGTCACTGACACACACACACACACACACAAAAGCTCTGTGATAATTAACAGCGCAGAGTTCATACAGATAATATCACCCAGTAGAAATGTGAGGAAAAGCTGCTGATGTTTATATGAACTCATAGTCACAGGAGGATGAAAGTTTAAAAAAACTTAAGTGATTTGATTGGCTTTATTCATTTTATAGTATGTTATATACCTGTAATATACCTTAATATAGTCTATATTGTGTATATTGGATATATTGAAACATATAGAAGAACAAGACAGAAAAAATTAAATAGGAAACGCTTGTCTAGACTGCACATTTAGCTTTTATATTCACTTTGATATATACAATCTGAATATCTGGATGTTTTAGGAAACTTATACAATATTTTGTTTACATGTTGCATTGGTATAATTGTTTTATATGTATTTATTATTTTTTTATATTTTATTCTTTATTAAAGCGCTGTGAATATCTTTGTCTATATAATATGCTATATAAATAAAGTTGACTTTCCTTATCTTTAAATATCAAAGAAATTACGATAATTCATCACATTTAAGAAAAAATCTTCTACTTGGCTTCCTCGTTTGTTCATCCACATCTTGTAGTGTTTTGATATATTTATAATCTATATTAAGATGAGTATACAGGCAGAACATTATGTTCCTATGTGTCTAAGCTGCAAATAGCACATGCATTTTTATAGGAAACTTAATCACCAGCTGAATTATGTTCCGATGTCACACATTTTATGAATGAACAAGATGCTATTAACGGAAACGCAGTTGCAAGCAAAAGGTTAATGTGGAAGGTGGGCGTTCAGAGCGCATAACTGTCACACTAGAAACTCCAGCTCAGCTCTACAGTACCATTTGTGGTTACATTTTGGCAATAAAAGCACTTTGGTTAAGGTTAGGGAAAGACTGTGGTGTGGTTTAAAGGTTAACAAACACACTGTGTTAAGCCAGATCACAACGTCACGCAACTTTAACCAAACTGCTGTGAGTTGGTTGAATAATTCTGCGGTCCAAAAAAATTAAATTCATGTTGTACTGCAAAACCGGGGATTTTGGCAGAAGAAAATGTTTCCTGGGAGCATTTTACTGATACGTTCAGTATCAGTAAGTATTTGCAACTCGCCATCAACAAACCTTATTACATTATCTTATCTGACTGTAATTACATTCCTTACAAAGGCGTATTTGTATTTGTGGTTTAGTGATATTGAAACTTAATTTTTAGGAGACATGGTTGATTAAAGGAAGAAATACAACTGACTTGAAGCTGTACAGCTCAGTTTAAATTTTACTGTAAAAGGCCAATTATCACAGGAATTTAATGTTTACCAGTGTGACAATAGTAACACACATTTACAGTGATTTGAATCTGGCTCCTTGTCAAACACTAGTCAGCACACACACACAAAATGCCCAACACACAACACATAACAGGCATACTTAAATGTTCTCTGTTGTGTTGCAGAGCGATGTACTGTATCAGCTAACAAGCCTGCTGCTAAACCACCAACTGCACCACAGAAGTCGTGAGTATCTCTCTCTCCCTTCCTCACACACACACACACGTAAACAGTGGATTTCTGACCTGCTGCTGCTAAGTTTGCCTCAAGGTAAAATTAAGCTTGACTCTTGGATGAAATTCACTGCTGGTAGGAGGAAAAAAAGATTGTGCGGATCAGAGCGGAAAAGTGCAGCTACATTAATTTAACGTGAGCCAGGAGCACATTGCAACATCTCTGGCTGCAGCCCACTCCACTTCACTCACGGAGCTGTACAACAGGATTCATGGCAGGGCCAGATTGGAAAGGCAGAAATCTTGGCTTGTAAATCTGCCTCACGGCTCTGATTTATCACGTGCTTGACCACAACAAGCTCAATGATTTGTTTTAGAGATCGACAGTTTGTTAACTTCCTCCCCCTGAACAGCGATTAACCAATCAAGGCTTAGCAACTGTAACTACATAGGCACAGTTTTACTTTCCAAAATTAAAACCTATTGGATTTGGATATTTAGACACCAAATATACAGAAAAAACTCATAACATGTCATCACAAGAAATATAATCTGATGAGACCACCAGACAAACAAGACCGCTTCAGGTTTACTAACTTTGAAGACACTTTGACTTGAACAATGCACTGAGGCACCTGTCACATCATCAGTAGCTAATATACAGTTATGTTCAGAACAATTGCAGTGACTGAAGAAAGTGTGTGTTATTCTTTTACAGAAAGTGAAAAACTGGGAATATTAGGCAGAACATTCTCCTTTACAAACTCAGACATTCACTGTGAAACTGAAAAATGTTTCAACATTTAACTTTCCTTTGAATCACCAAACTAACATTTAGTTGTTTAACAACCGTTTCTGAGAACTGCTGCACATCTGTGTTGCCTGGATTCGACCAACTCCTGGCACCTGTGAACAGATATTCCAGCTCAGGATGATTGGACCACTTTCCACAATTCTTCTGCATTTCTTGGTTTTTCCTCAAAAACAGCATTTTTGATGTCATCCCACTATTTATTATATTACATTATAAGTTTTCTATTGGGCTGCAGTCTGGGGATTGGCCTGGTCACTCCATAACGTCGGAGTTGTTGATCTGGAACCAAGATTTTCAAGGACATTTCATCTTTGGCATGAGGCAACATGACCTCTTTTGATTTGTATTCAAACTAATCCATGCTCCCTGGTATCTGATAAATAGGCTCGACCCCATAGTATAAGAATCATCCCCATATCGTATCTCAGTCAATGTTGTACATAAATATATCATGATACTGCCACCATGCTTCACTGTCTTCACTGTGTACTGTGGCTTGAATTCAGTGTCTGGGGGTCATCTGACAAAATATCAGTGGCCCCTAGACAATCTAGAACAATCTTGCTTTTATCAGTCCACAAAATTTTACGCCATTTGTCTTCAGGCCAGTCTTTAGGCCTTTTGGCAAACTGTAATCACTTCAGCACAGTTCTCTTTTTCCGCAATGGGACTTTTCGGGGGCTTCTTGTCGATAGCTTGGCTTCACATAGGCGTGTTCTAAATGTAGCAGTACTCACAGGTAACTTTAGCCCTTCTTTGATCTTCCTGGAGCTGATCATTGGCTAAGTCTTAGCCTCATAGCCTTTTTGGCTATTCTTCCATTCATTTGAATGGCAGTTTTCCATTTTCTCCCGTGTCTTTCACACTTTGGCTGCCATTTTAAAGCATTTGAGGTCATTTTAGCTGAGCAGCCTATACTTTTCTATGATAAGATAAGACAGCACTTTATTGATGAAGGGGAAAACTGAGTAAAACTGACATCTGACAAAAATTAACAAAAATATAACAGATCTTGAATTAATCAAAAATACAACAATAGTGTAGTGAGATACAGTAGATACCAAAGTTTGTGAGTTCATGAGAGGCAATAACTGCACTGAATTGACAGCTGCCTGTATCAGTTTTCACTTGAGTTTGTTGGAAGTGATGGAAACTTAGACGTCCGATGGCAGCGGGGCTTTTGTGTTGTGATGTTGTTTGCCTTTCTGTCCATGCCAGCAGAAAACTGTCCAGTTCCAGTGAATCAGGACTGAGTTTCCTTAGCCATGTTCTGTTCTGATCTGTGATCAGGACGGATGACTCCTCCCAGCACTTTTCCCCTTCTCCATACCTCTGCCTCCTCAGCTCCTGGTGGATTTCTTTTTTTTTTGGATGATATCTGGTGGATCCCAGGTCTTCCTCCTGGAACCAGACCTGTGTTTTCGAGAGCTATTAGCTAGTGGCTAATAGCAGGCTAGCTGTTTCCATATGTCAAAAACAATGCTGTGTCCAGTGTAACGTCTTGCTTTCAGAGAAAGCCACCAAACACAATCTCAGGAGATCAGAAAGATCCCAGTCATTTCACTTCTGTCCACCACCTCAGAAAAGCACAAAACACAAGTTGGAGGAAGATAGACAGGAAAAACTAACAAAAACAACACGCAAAGAGAGGAGCTGCTGTAACAGGCTGCCACCCCACAGGCGACATTCTGCACTTCTTTATATGTTTTCTCATCTCAAATCAACTTTTCAATCAAAGTACACTGTTCTTCTGAGCAACGTCTGGAACGACCCATTTTACTCAGCTTTTCAAAGGGAAATGCACCGTAAATAAAACTGACACCTGTTTTTTTTCACAGAATAAACGATCTTACTATTTGTACTCCATCTTGCTAAGATTTTCAGTTACACAGAATCAGCAGCATGCATGTCATGACTGTTGAATCTATTGGTTTTCTATTACTCTACTACACCACCTAATAAATTATTTGTCATAAAGAAATATAACTTCTACCAAAAGCACTGACTAATCAGGTTAGTGGTGCTATTATTTTGAACACAACTGTACAAACATTTTTTTACTAGAAATTAAGAACTGACTGGAAACCCTGGCACTTGATGTTTAGAAGTTAATTTGTTTATGTCAGACATCCTCAGATTCTTTTTTTTAATCACATCACCTTTGATAGATGAGTCTGGCAGCAATGATGATGTTAGACAAGGTTAAATAGAACTTCCATCTCCATGGGAAGGGATGACTGAATTGTCTATATCCAAAAACTGACAGCAAGGGTTAGACTTAGCACACAATCAACATAAGCATAAGAATATAACATCATGCTGTTTTCCTGCTGCACAAATTAAGTCAGCTGATGAGCTTGTTCTGGTTATTACATTTCTATCATTTGGATGTATGAAAGTCCTGCTGTTGTCTTAGATCCAGATACTGGATAAATGCCAGATATGCTACCTTAATGCAAAAACTCATATTAAAGATGACTGTAGTGTAAACATGCAGAGCCTCGCCTTTGACAAGCCGCGTCAATCCAGTGAGAAGACTGCACGTCTGTGTAATATCTTAAATTAAAAAAAAACTCCCACATACTATTTTGCTTGAACTCAGGATCTCCTGTTTATAAGACTTTAACATTTAACAGCACCTCTACCACTTTTTTTTCTTGTTTTGTTTAAAAGCTAAAAAAAAAACTGTGAATCTGCAGGTAGAGTTTAATTTAAAATCAGAATGCCGTGGATCAGTTGGTCGAAGTGCTGTTTGTGATGAGTGAAAATGTAAAAGAAAGGCGGCGGGGGGGGGGATCAGGTTTATCCCTAATAAACAGTTTATAGACTCAGCTCAAATCCCTGCTGCAGCCAGCTGACAACTAATTTTCAGAAACTCTACCTTCACACTGACAGTGATTCCTCTGGTGTTTGCAAGTGC
>JAUYWH010000002.1:4396420-4433999 GCA_034779795.1 Ctenopoma multispine
GTGTGTGTGTGTGTGTGTGTGTGTGTGTGTGTGTGTGTGTGTGTGTGTGTGTGTGTGTGTGTGTGTGTGCGTGTGCACGTTGCCTCAGGAACAGTTGATGGATTTGCTGCTTGACTGCTCACACAGATTGGTGCCTGCTGTGATGGCAGCCTTGAACTGAAATTACATGCACACTCTCTCTTACACACACACACACACACAAAGGGAGCTGCACTACACATAATTGCGATTTCTGTGTGAGAGAGTGCATTTGTGTGTATTCTTAAGTTGGGACGAGGGGGTATGTTGCCTCTAGGAGGCCATTTCAAAGCACAGTGAAAGGATGGATGAACACAAGGCCAACTGAAGCACCAGAAAAAATGAGACAATTGAACTGGTTAAAAATGCTTTGTTTGTGTTTATTATTAGTAGTTTATTATATTTTATGTCAATTGCTTCATTTTTATTGAATCAGTAAGTGGCTGGCTTATCCAATTAGTACCCTTTTTATAAAGTGGTTAAATTAGATTTAAAAAAACAACAGATCAAAAGGTTAATTTATGCAGCACGTTACAGAGAGTTTTACTTAAGAGTATGATGCTACATTCTTGTAATTGAAGCATTTGGAGTAGATTATAAACCCCCTTCTCGTGCCTCTAAAGTCTATAGATGAGATGAATCTTTTGTCTTGGATTTTGTGGTGTAGATGTGTGTTTAGCTCCAGTGGGCTGGAGTGTAGAGGAGATTTTCTGAGCAGCAAGGCAGGATTTGCCAACTAGGGGCGTATTTTGGGATGTGGAAGAATGAGATGAATGTCCCACTACACTTCCTGGAGAATTTCACCACAAGCAATAACAACTTCTTATGAAAGCAGTAGAAACAAGGGAATATAGAAAAAACTGAAGGGGCATAACACATGGTGATTAGCTTCTCTTAGCAGACCACTACTTTTCTACACCAGAGAAGGTAAACAAAACCAAAACCAACACAACAACTACCAGCTGGCTCAAATTAAGCAATGAGCAAAAGCCAAACAAACTTTGGAGATAAACTTTAGGCTCCACTAAATATAGCAACATGTGTTATTGCAGAGAATTCAGTCTGTACTGAAACTGTGCTGTGTTAGCACAGCTCTCTGCCAAACGTACACCATAAACAAATCAATAACAGTCATCCAGCAGCCTATATGCCACTTCATGAGAACGACAAACAAACATTTCAACTCACGCATGGGTCAGCTCGTTCAAACTAGTGTAAGACAAAAAAAAACGTGTCCCAGCAGGTGCCTTAAAAAAACCTGACACTGATTGAGAATAAGTGGCAGGATGGGTGACTAAAGATGACAGGGCCTCATTAAATAGCCGTGAAGAAAACACGATCCCTGCCGCACATGGAGGTTTCTTTGTCTAAATGTTTCAGAACCTGAACAGGTTTTGGATGTAGATATATTTATATATGAAGTGAAGTTCTAAGTTCTAGTTTTTGCACTGCATTCCCCTGATTAGCTAAAAAGTGGCAGAGAAAGGTGAGTATCGAGTGGAAGGAGAGATTAAGTAAGATAAAGTTTTTATCACAGGAATAGGACTGAAATTTGTTTAGTGAATGGCCCCATTCTGCTGCAGAAAGTTATGAATCAGTGAAAAGAAATAATTGACCGTTGCTTTTTATCCAATTAAGGAGAGTGGAAGATTAGTCCAACATGTTAAAACCATGCAATTTTTTTCTCTAGCCATAAGCTGTAATTAAGATGAAGCTCCAACAGCCTGCAGGATATGTTAATACACACGTATTTTACATTGTCTGGAAAAATGAAGTGTGGGTGCTGGGTTTCCTCAAACAGAAACTGCGAGAGATTTATAATTTACACTTCAAATTCCTTTGCTTTGGCTGCCACGTTGTTAGTTTTAAATACCACATAGCAAAGGAGAGAGTGAGCGTCTCTCATCCTCAAGTTAAACTTTGTGTTGAAACTTTGTGATGTAACCCTGTTAGTAGTGACAGTGTCTATCTGTACTTTTTCTCAGCATCTAGTGAAACGCTTCTTGTTTTGTCTTTCACCTTTCTTCCTGTTATGTTTTTTTGTAGTGGTGCGTCCGGGAGCAGCAGTGAATCAGAGAGTAGCTCAGAGTCAGACACCGACGAATCAGAGAGCAGCTCCAGTGACAGCGAGTATAACCAGGCCTCCCGCACAAACACTCCAGAGGTAGGATGACAAGTGTGGTTCTGTGTTTTTAATGTGTGCACACGCAGTGGGTAACATAACTGTGTGGATGGAATGCGCCTTCATTTATGGATTATTTCACATGCATATTTACAACCCTAGTTTGGAGACAAATCACTGCTGGCTTTGTTTATACCAGCTGTCCAAATCAAATGTTGCTGTTTAAGTGTTTTTTTATGAAATCTGAGGTAACATTGGGTTTTGATGCCAAAATCCCAGTACAACAATAAAAGCCATGTAATAGAAGCAGTAATGAAAGAATATTGATAATGTCACGGGCGTCCTCAGCTTGGAGATGTGTCTCCAATTTAGTTTATATTTTCTGAAGAGACAGATGTAATTTTTATTCTTCTTATTCATCTCCTTTATTCTCCCTGGTTCACCACTATTCATTTCACTATGAGTCTGACTGCCTCTACATCAAATGGTCTCCTTCCCACAGTGTCTGGTCGGTGTTGTGAAAGTCATAAAAGCTCCAACTGCAGAAAACGAAATTATAACATTATTTATCACATTATTTTAACGGCCCCACGCTGCCTACTTTCATGAGCTTATGCAGTTATACCCACTGAGAAAAAGAGAGAGAGAGAGAAAAATGATGTTGGTGGAGCAGCAAAGTACTGTAGCATGCAGCACATAGGCAGATATATGTTACTGTCAAACAATCCACGACGCAAGAAGACAGTACATCAAACTACTTTCAAGATCTTATAGTTTGCAAAAAATAAACATTTCATGATTTACGATGAGGACAAAATCAGAGGAAATCAGATCTGTAGCTTTCCTTGAGTTGTTTAGTGCTGCATTTAAATAGTTACGACAGCAACATTATAGATGTGACTTTCCTAATAAAACAGAGGTGTCTTGGTTGTATTTTCAGCTGACATTTTTGATAATCCATAAATCTTTTTCTTTCCCCTCTAGCCTGAGCCCCCCTCCACCAACAAGTGGCAACTGGACAGCTGGCTGAACAAGGTCCAAACTCAAACCAAACCCCAGGTTCCCCCACAGCAAGAACATCATGGAACAGGTCGGTAGATATAGAAGCAGTGACTAAAACAAAGATTATTTGCTTTGATTAGAAATACTTACTTTGGTCAAATGGCCTGCTGCTCAGGGTCTGTCACCCAGGGTCCAGAGATGTTCTCTCCAGGGAGTGAAGCACCAGGAGCGGGAACAACTGACAAGACCAAGCCCTGTGGATCCAACAGCACAGCTGTACCAGCTGCACCAGCAGTGGAACACAAGGACCCGACGGGAACCTTCTGGTAGGAGCTTTGAGTGTATCTGCCAAATTAACTTTACAAATATCATCTTTTGAATAAATTATTGAATGAATGACAGGGATGGAGAACACACTGTAGGCCACATCTAACAGTATTTTGTTCTCCACAGTCCGGGCAGAGAGAAGGCCAAAGCCAAGCTCAGCCAGAAAACCTCAGGGGAGGGTCAGAGGTCAAAGATGAGGCTGTCGCCGGGCCTGTTGTCAGGGCCAGAGGTCACAACACCAAGGAGGAACACCACAGGGAAGAAACAACCCAGACGGACAGAAACGTCAAACAGTGTGGAGGATAATCAGAACCAGACATGGAGCAGAGCAAACCAGCACAGGTAAGAATGGAAGGATGGTTGATGCATCATAAAAATATGATTTTCTATTAGAAATTATTTTTTCTGACATCTGTCTTTTGGTCATCAGCCAAATGTTTGTTTTCCTGAGCAAAAGCAAGGGACTAAAAAGAAAAGAGGTTGTCACTCAGTAAACTGCATTATCTATTTTATTTTGATCTTTGTCTGATGTTATTAATCAAATCAAAATCAAATTAAAATTTTATATACACAGTCATACACAGTACGATATGCAGTGAAATGCTTAAGCGACCGGCCGTGACCTTAAAATTGTAAAAGAAACATTAAATTAAATAGAACAAAATAAAATAGAACAAAATATATAAACTATCTTACAAGGAGAAATAAAATAAAATGAAATATATAAAATATATAAAAGTATTAATGGATAAGCATGTCCTTTTTTAATCATTAATCTATTATAAAATATTAACAGTGGTCCCAGAATACTGCCTTGGGGAGCCACATGTAATTGGGAAAGTGACCTGTTAGCATTCTCCCAACTGGCTGCTTCAGTCAGTGGGGTCTACAGAGTGTGTGTCTGTATTTATGGTAACGTTCTTGTTCTCTTTAGTTAATATTCTTCTTTCCAACTGAACTATCATTGTGTAAATTACAAGAAGTAATAGAACGAAGGTGAAAATTAATTGTTTCAAAGTCAGTCTGATATTTTGAAGGGAACAAGTCCATCAGCTTTGGTCTATTATTGCCCACATGTAACTTGTTAGTTGTAAAACAATTAATGTTAACACCTTACTGCTCAGAGTTGTCACTTAGTATCGAGCGCTGACAGAAGCTCCGGCACATCATCAAGCTTTTTGGCAGCTAGCCACTGAACACTGTCACTTGCACATCTGTTGTGAAAAATCCTCACGTTGAGTAGCAGCCATGCCAAACAGGGTGCTCAGCTTGACGTTGGGCTGATTAGAAAAAACACTGACTTTCTCATTTCTTTATTCTCCCTCATCATTTCTTTTCTTTCCTCTTTCCATTTAAAGCTCTCCACATCCAAACAAGTTTGGCTGAATACACGCTGTTTTCAATTATTTCATGCTGTCTTATATTTTTTCATTTTAACCGACATTCACCCCCCCATAGATGATCAAGGCAAACATCATCTTCTATTGTTTGTAAAAATGCACAAATGTATCAGTGCCTTGCTCAAGGGTGAATCTAATTTGAATTGTGACGATTCAGGTTCTTGTTTTTCTCTCCACTGCAGCCCTGCAGCGAGGGAGAGGGACCTGTTGCCTCCGCCCTCCTTGGAGCATCAGAACCCCCTGAGGCTGCGAAGCAAACCCCTTAGTGGGAAAACGGCCCCCAGAAAAGAACCTCGCAGTGCTACCAACTCAAACAGCAACACAGTTACTCCACCAGCAGCACTACAGCAAACCCCTGTGCCAGTTCCTGTCGTAAACCAGGTTAGTTGTTTGGATGGTGAGATACATGCCTGAGTGTCTGTTGATCATTTAAAACAGTTCAAATGACTTTCTAAAGAGAGAAATTACACTCAAGGCAATTGGAGCAGACAGTTCAGGTGCCGCAGGATAGTTTCCCTTCACAGCTGGAAGACAGTTCATACACATAACACATAGTCCATGTAGCCTGTAATGATCACTGAAGTCTCTGAATGATCTCTCAATGTCATAAAATTCTTCAGCATAAAAACTGTATTATTACACGACTATTATGGCTCAACATTCACTGGTTTTATCAAAATATGGAAAGTGTGAAAGAGAAAGACAGTCAAAGAGACAGAGCTGGGTCGATGTCCATCGTTTTACCCCACAGCATAATGAGTTAACACTCTGTGGTTTTATGATGGCCGGATAGTTTAAAGGAGAGGAGAAAGAAATAAAAAAAGAAGAAAGTAATGTAAGTAAGACATGGAAATGACAGGATTAAAGCTTAATGCTAGAATAAAAAATGGCTACAAAAGATAAAAATATTCTTTACTTCTGATTAAAAATAAAAAATGGTGTTCATATTTCCAAATAATTCAATTTAATAACACCACATTTGTATAAAAGAAGCAAGGCCATGGTGTAAATATAAGGAGTCGCATTACATATCTAGTCAACAACAATTTAATGCGCCACTTGTACCAGCAGAAAAAAAAACAAAAAAACATAACATTGCTTAAATTACCTCGAACTGGATGTGCTAACATCTGCAACCTGTGCTGTCACAACATTTGATCCGCTGCCAGTCGTAGGTGTGCACAGCAGCCGGCAGGACAGCTAACGTTAGTGTCAACGCTGAGAAGATGAGAGAGACTAGAGATTTTTTGCTTGAGAAAGAAAAAGCCTCTCCTCGTAGTGTAAATAATCATTATTCAGGAGACAGTTTTTTCCCTTTCTTTTGCAACAAAACACAACATGGTGTTTATTGAGAATGGATTTTTGCAGATGGCAACATGCATTGGAAGGACTCCAAAAGTTGGAGGAAACTGTCACCTTGTGTCTGCCAAGCGAGTGGGTTTTGCTGTAGCCTAGGAACATTAGCAGTGTTTTCTTTGCTGCATCTGCCTCTGTAATTGCTTTCTTGTGTTGACTTTACACACACAGAACTGCTCCTTACTTCTTTTTATTTCAGACGAAGATCATTGATTGTTTCACTTCTAAAATCAAGAATTCAACATCTAAGGGACAATTTTGTTTGGAAACAGGACGAGGCCAGAGACGAGGATGTGCTGTAAAGTCAGGAGAGACTGGTTCTGCTCTCTGTCACACGTTCTTCACTAAAACAGTGTCAGGGCGTTTGACATTTACTGATAATGATCACATTAAGAATATTTTTCTACTGTGTTTGTATCCAAAGTCTGATATACAGGAAGTTATTCCCCTGTGGCTCAGAGCTTTGTTTCTCTCCAAAAAAACTAAATGAAACTAAAAACTATGAGATACTGGGTGACACATTTTTCTGAACAATGAATACAGGTGACTTGTTTAGTGTTTATGTGGATCTCTATTATTTACTACTACAGGTACCATCCTGCTGTCATAAATACTCAGTGAGAGAAGCAAATATATATTGATCCAGACCTGGAAATAGGCACAAAGGCGCTACTTGCTCCTGTTTGAGTGGCATTTGCAAAAGAAAAACTACAGAGTCCAGCTGTTATAGAAAATGTCATTGGCTGTTTGATTGATGCCTTCTGTAGGAATAAATGAGCTTGGACTGAGTGCCACAGGATAAGCTGGTTTTGGTCACTTTGTGGGATTTGTTTACAGTAGTAAAAACATATCAAATATAAATTATCAGCATTATTTCTTAAGACATTAAGCAAGGGAAGGAAATCATAGTGTTTTCTATGGAAACTTAACTTCAACTTCTGAGATGTAACTTTAACAGACTATGATCCTTGTGTAGTGTTTAAGAGTTTGCAGATTCTAAAGGTCCTGCAAGACTGCATGATTTGACAAATGCTGTTGTTGTTTTTGGAAGTTTGTGACTCAGGTTTCGGTTAAATCTGCTCACACATGGCAGTGTAGGACATTGTTCACACCAGAGCCAGATATGTGTCACTTACAAACAAGAATGTGAAGCAATTAAGGAGTCAAAATAACACATGAAAATTAAAAGATGCTTCTTTTGGTCCACATGTGACAAACAGAAGATTCCCTGCGCTCACTCATGTGACCTGTGTGCAGTGAATACCACGCATATTGTTTCATTTCACTTCTCAGATTAATACAACTTGATGTTAGCTTGTGCAGCATAATTTGCTTGATATTATCATATGAGGTAATATAGTGTAAATACACAGATCACAATTCATACTTTTATAATCTGTCAAATACCGGGGTTATTGGTGTCTTAAAAATGCATCACATTCAGTGGAAGATAGCAAAAGATAAAAAGCTTCTTTTTTCCTCATCGTAGCTTAGTATTTTATACAGTGGACGGTGTGGAGAGAATACAGTCAGTGTGTGTTTTCGTGTGCCTTTTCCACATTCCCACTGACCCTTTATGCAAAAAAATCTCCTTTTTGTGTCATTTCTGTCTGTGTAACAGGATAAGAGGAAACACAGGGGCCCCAGCATGAGAATCACACCAAAATCCCGTGAGTTCATCGAAACAGATTCCTCCTCCTCCTCAGAATGCCAGTCGGACTCGGAGGAAGCCATCAAAGTCCCCGCTCTGCCACCTCAGACGACGCGCTCTGCAATTAACACACATACGCTGTCCAATACGCACATGCACGCGCCTCTCCTCCCATGCCTTGGCTCTGCTGGCAGTGTGGGGAGTCTGGGAGCATTTGGAGGGAAAGGACTTAGAGTCAAAGATGGCAGTAATGTGACCATTAATGGTAGCAGCAGTAGCAATAGTAGCATCAGCAGTGCTAGTAATGGCAGCAGTAGTAGCTGTAACTTCCTAAGCATTAGCGAAATAAGTGGTTCATTTGGTACTTCTGTTCCTGATCCCGGGGGGTTAGGAGGACAGTGTAAGGACCTGGAGTCCATGTCATCACCTCCCAACATGGGACATGAGGTGCCTCTCTCCCCGTTAAGGGACTACCAAGAAACTCAGACTTTATGGGTGAAAATTGACCTGAGCTTGCTCAGTAGGGTGCCTGGCCAGGGTTTGGGGGAAAGATCCAGAGTGGGGTTAACAGAGAGGGACGGGAGTGAAGGGAGAGACAGAGAGAGACAGGGGGAGAGGACAGGTGTTGCAGAGAGAGAAAAACAGAAGCAGGAAGACAGAGAGTGGCCAGGGCTGAGAGAAAGGCAGAAGTTACCTAAAGGGGAGAGACAGGATGAGGAAAATGAGCGATTAGTGCAGGACAGAGAGAGGCAAGGTGACAGAGACAGATTACCAGAGAGAGAGAGGCAGACGGATCGAGAGGACAGAGAAAGATTCGGGCTCAGGGAGAGGGAGAGGACGACGGCGAGGGAAAGAGAGAAGGTATGCCAGGGTCTGGCGGTCCTGGATAACCCGCCTGTGCAAGAGCAGAGTAATCCCAGGCTGCCCGGGAGGACAGATAGAGGAGAGACTGGAGGTAAACACAGGAGGCAAGCTGCTGGAAACATACTGGTCCCAACAGAGAAACACACAGGCAAGAGCAAGAGGAAACACAAGGTGTGCTTTGAATTTTTATTCTCTTAAGGCCCTAACCTTCTGATTTGGTACGTTTTGCTCCTTTTTACCAACAAACATTTATTGTGTTCATCTCCCGTGTTTTCTGTCTTCCTGTTTTCCCAGTTGGACCACGCCGAGTCTTCAGTAAATGGCAATAAGAAGCTACGATTGGACAAAGACTGCCAGCTCCTCCCGCCTTGCATCTCTCCAATACACAGCCACAAGAACAACACTGCGGAGTAAGTTTCACCAGTGTGGCTCTGAACCAGTAATGGACAGTCAGGGTTTGGAAACACGACGTAAATAACTGCAACGCTTCATTGAGCAAACTGCTTAACAGCTTCTGACTTCAAACTGTCACACAGCAAACAACATGAACAAGTCTGTCATCGCTGCATTTCAAGAGAACATACTGTGTTTATTGTATAATAGTGGCTCAGGGTGAAGAGCAGCTTCTCAGCCAATCTCAGGATCAGTAGCTGGGTCCTCAGCTCTTCCTGTTCTGTACTGAACCGGGCAACAAACGGAGCCACTGGCTGCTCCAGTACGTTGGATGGCATTTACATCGTGTGTCCTGAGGTTTCCCACAGTCATAAATAAAACAGTTAAAAATGTAAAAATTCTTAAGGAGCGTAAACTATTTGCAGTGGTTGTTTCTCCTGAGATTATACAAAACTGAAGAAGGTTACTCGGTGTTACTCGGTGTTACTCGGTGTTACTCGGTGTTACTCGGTGTTACTCCACAGCCTCGTGTGACCAGGACAGACTCTAGCACAGGTACGTTTACTAGAGGCAGAGTATTTTATAGAGACATATAGTTTATCATGAGTGTAATGTGGCAATGAAGTCACAAGAGAGGCACGTTCAGCTCACACAGTGACACAGGGTTGACAAACCATGAATTTCAGGTTTTCCATGTGAATTATTAACAACAGACTAAGCTGGCTGTCATTATAAATAAGCCTCAACGTGGCAGCTAGAGAGAAATGTTTGGATCATCAAAGAGTACACAGCAGGGGAAGGTGGAAGGGAGCGAGTGGGTGGCCTGGAGTTGAACCCACGACATTGGGTGCTTCTCATTACTTAAAATGTTTCCTTGCCAACATCAGATACAACAAAATTATATTGGGTGGAGAAATGTTATGCTTATGACAGAGAAATGTTTTTTAGCCAATTCTGACGTCAGCTAGATCAGCTGTCAGCCCACAGGTGTCCAGAGCTTCATGTCTCTTGATGTTTGGACCTCAACAGCGTTTAAACAGGTCAAAGTGACATTTGCAGGTAGGTTCACACGCTGTTCAGTGTGCTACAGCTGAGCAGCTAATTAGCTGATTAGCCTGCAGACTGCCAGCAGTGCTCCCTCCACCTTACAAATCTTTGTTTTGTGGCTGGTACAACAAGCTAAGGTGCAGGACCACATGTGTGTTCATGGCTACAAGTCCGATTAAGACACTGAAACAGAAAAAATGGTCCGAGCTGTTGTCCAGAGTCCGTGTCCACGCTGCCTGGCCCAGTGTGACTGTCTGCTCTGCCTGTGATTATGGTCAGTGTTGCTTTTGTCAACGGAAATCTTGACAGTAAATATTTGTTGATGAAGGTTTTTTTTTAATAAGTAAATTATAATGACAACTATAATTAAAATAATATTATAACAACAATTATAACAAAATCTCTGTTCAGCACACCATGACAAATGAAGATGACACAAAATAATTGGCTCACTTTCAGCAGACAAACTCCATAACAGTCCCCATCTGAAAACACTGAAGGTTGTTTTCATTAGCGTGGATTCATCTGAATCTGCAGTTCCTCTCTATCTCCATGCAGCCTTGTCGTTTTTTGCATGTATACACTTTTAAACTATACAGTTTGGTACTGGACCAACATCTATCCCCGAGTACTCACACCCGTCACCTAACTTTAGGTAAAGACACATGGGATTGATACTCAGGTCTGCAGCTACACAGCCGCACAGCCGTGTGTTGTTGTTGTGACATCTGTCGATCAGAGCCACCGTAAGACATCAACAAGATCAAACCACCACGTCGTGTTACTGTTTTGGCTGATTGGTGTAATCATTCACTTTCAGTCAGCTCCAGTTGCAAAGTGGCACAAAGATAACCAATTTCACACTAATCATCTGTCAAATATCCACCTGCTGTCAGTCAGCAGGTGAGTTAAGGTGCCGCTATTTTCTGTTTTCTTTATTTCACCTGTCACCAGCTCCCAACCTGTACCTGCATTTTGTTTCTTTACAAATTATTAGAGCGTCATAATGTCCACAACAGCATCATGAAAGTTAAAAGAAATCAACATTTCCTTTTAAACACTGATTAGTGTTAAATGTACATTTGGTACATCACAGTTCTTCATTTAAGGAAGATATGTAAACTAGTGTGGTGCCACAGATGTGTGTGTGTGTGTGTGTGTGTGTGTGTGTGTGTGTGTGTGTGTGTTCAGTATCTGCTGATACTGCATCCGTTCCAAAACTTTACGTTACCTAAATACTAGCAGACTTTACTACATTAGTTCTGGCTTCACGCACATAGACAGAGTCCTGGGTTTACATAAAATCTGTGTTTGTTGTCAGCTCGTTCACAACAGTTCTCTACAATTAGCATAAGGAGCACAGCGTGATGATGTAAACAGACACTTAGACTGGTTTACGGGTGAAAGGGGAACTTTAATGTGTTTGCTCTGAGCAAAGCAGCGTACACGCATATTTCTACAAGTGTATGTTTGATAAACTGCTCGTAGTGTCTCCACTGCAGGTGGAGGTCCAGGTTTTCTTGCAGATATGGTGCACATGACCAACTCAAGGCCAGTGAGCAAAATATAGCTTGTGGTTGAATTTATTGACATGGGCTGTATTTGAACAGGCAACTCTACTGTATGATGCTGCTTTATGTAGGGATGGAGGTGGTATAGATCCCATCATGCCAATATAGATCCAATACTGATGCCAGCATTGGTATCGATTGTTTATACTTCAACCCCACTGCTTTTATGTGTATGTTGGTCTGTCGTCCTGCCACTGTACCGCCACTCTTCCTTCTGTAGTGTTTTGCCCGTCTCTGTACAGATTGACAGCTCCACAGTTCTCAGTGCTCTGTATTGAGTTTCTGAGTAAAATCAGAGCATTTTAATTATAACAACCAAGTCAATCATGAAACCAAAGCACATTAAATTTACATCCCTCTTTTATCTTTGATTATTTGTGCACACCTGACAAGTGACTTACACAGCAGACAAATCTTTGCTGTTGAGTAAACATAAATCTAAATATTAACAAAGATATATATTTAGCATATATACTGTGGTCATTTTGTGTGTACATTTCTTCACTTATTGTGGTTGCCCATGGACTCTACGGTTGGTGGTTCGTGACCTGACTCCTCCTGGCCATAGGTCAAAGTGTCCCTGGACAAGACACTGAACCCTCAAGATGTTCAAAAACCTCAGCCGCTGACGTAGCACAAGCCAGCGCTCTGGGTGCACGATACAGCATCCTCCTAAATACACACAAATTTGCATAGTCATACACACAAACACAATTGCGCACATCAGTTATGCTGTAGACAGACACAAAGGCGTGCGGGCACACACACACTACAGCAGCTAATTAGTCTTTGTCTCGCTGGTTTTGTATATTATCACTAATGCCGGGGCCCGGGGCGTTGTTCTGCGAGCTCAGCAACTTTTCCTTCTGCATCAAACCCCAAGAGTTTCCAGGCAGAGCAAAAGCATAAAAATATTATCTGTTGTGTTGCAAACAATATGAGTCACAAGAGCAACAATAAGGCAGCTGAGGGAATAATCTGCGACGCTCCAGCAGGGAAGGCAGAATTACAGAACAGTTTTAGTAGGAAAATATAATCCAGCAACTGCAAATGAAGTCACAGCAACATCATTAGATGCTGTTAACTCACAGATGTTCACAGGGTGTTGGTGGTGATTTTTTATTCATTGATTCAACAATATCCATTCATTGATTGTTCATTGAAACAATTTTGTTAATTAGTTTTAAATTCTCTATCATTAAAAACAAAAAAGCTTCAGAAACTTCTGCTTTCTGAAGCAGCTTTGGTCTTTTTGGCCACTAATACATTTGTACTGTTGAACTTGGCACTCAGTATGCAACGTTTTCTTTTCCATTGTTTCCCACATGTGCTCAGTAGTTCCAGGTTAGAGTGAGTATGATGGGAAGTAGGAAGTAGGAAGAAATGTGGAAATATAGTCTGAAAACCACTTGAGCTGTTAAAAGTCAGTGCAGTCATTTTCTGACCAAACACCAAATTTAGCACCAGAAAGGACTAATAATATAATAGATCTTATATAGTTTGAGGTAACAATGGCTTTGATGGTAATGGATATTTGAGATGTTGTAGTCCACTGGTTGATAATCTGTCAGTAGCAAGTGTTGTCAGAAGAAAGTTTGAAGATGTTCCAACAAGAAAACGTACAAATTTGAAACTCATGTTGTTTCTTTAAAGGAGAATACTTAACGTACAACAAACAGTATTGAGGGCCAATACAACTGCAGGTGCACTAATAGAAAGTGAAATATACTGGAGCAATAAGCACAGCAAGCCTGATAATTAAAGTGAATAATTTATATAAACCCATAATAAATAGTGCATAGTAAACATGCTGTAAATAAATAACTGTCATGTGTGTTCAGCAGCTCTCTGAACAGGAAGCAGTCTCGACGGCGCGACGAGAAGCTGCTTCCTCCCCTCCTGTCCCCCCTCTCTGACGATTCCCCGCGCAAACGAGCTTGTGACATCGGCTCTTCCCTCAGCCAGGAGGGCAGCGCCGCTGGGATGCTGCCCTGCTCCACCTCCTCTACTTCCGCCTCCTCCTCTTCCTCACACAGACACAGGAGGGGCGAGGGCAAGACGTCATCCCACACAAGAAATGGCAGCGTAAGTAACTTTAGCATGTGTTGCTCTTGATATAATACACCACATTCTCACATGATGTGCCCTTTCACTAGCGTACATAAGTCTCAGTTAGATAATTTGCCATGGTGCTGTAGTGTACACAGATAATATATTTTCACTCTCAGCGATAGGCTGGTGGCCTTATCACCTTACACTGTTCCAAAAATACCTCTTCAGTTAATAACCTGCCATTTTTAAAACATATAAATAGACAGCATGACACAGATAGCCGCTCATGTGAGTCACACTTCCTCATCCAATCATATATGATTTATTTTTCACTGTTAACCTTCCTCTAAAGGGAAAGTACATATTATTTTTACGTCACTGCATGTATTATACATGTAAAACTAGGGTGTAGTAGCTTAAAGGATGATGAATGTGTCACTGAAGGAGTCTGACAGCGATGACTTGTGTTTTAATTCAGCTGGTGATGCCCCTATCAATATGAATCAGAAGCCAACAATAGCATTTAAGTGGTTGCTTGATTGAAGGCCACACACTGTACTTCTAATTAATAGCTGTAACACTACAGGAAATGGATCCCCATGTCGAGAAACCCTGTGGAGACGGTTACCATGCCAACGGACAGTCAGACTCTGAGGTGTGGTCGGAAACACCGATGGACCCTGCAGAAGCTCGCAGGTCGCGGTTGTCATTCAGCGACACGTATGTAGAAATGCTGTATGTACCCGTGTGCGGGTGTGATGATGGTGCTGGTCACTCACTGATGGGTTTTTATTCCAGTGGTTCTTGTTGTGTCTGCATGCGCTCTAGCACCCTTGATTCTTTTGCCTTTTGAGAATTTCACAGAGGGATAGCGCTTTGGCACAAATGGCTCCTTTTCAGCTCCACCGCTATTTTAAATTTGGAGCACAAGCCCAACATTTTAAGCCTGATCTGAAAAGTAAAGCCTACTTGACCTGCATGAATAAAGAAAAAAATAAAGAGCGAGTAAAAGGAACACAAGCTTATAAGACATAAAAGAAATGTGCTTGACCCCAACAGACCCTAATAGGAACCAACACTGGCAGCTAAACACAGTAAGAACAAGTTCACATCACACCACCAGGTCTCTGCATGTTAGACCTCTCCAGACGACTGTGGATATCCTCAGTCATCCAGGTCAATGGCAGCTGGTGACTTATTAGTGTATTATGTGTTGGAAATAGCTGTAACCACCTCACCACTGGTCCAGTTGTGTTGAACACTGAAAAGATGATGCATCTTATTTATTTGTCCCAAAGGCTTCCTGCATTATTCATGAAACGTGCTTTGTTGTTATACTAATGTTACACTAAGCCTGAGGTATGTATGTCTAAGTAGGCTGCTGCATATAACTCAGAGCAAGCTACTTGTAGTCAGTGATTATGTAAATCACTAACATGCTGAGTGTTTTTTTTTTTTTTAGTTGTGTTAAATGGGATGTCAGTGCAGGCGTGCTCTTTATGTTCTCTGTTTCACTGTTCTGCTTCCAGAGTGCACAGTGCAGACTACTACATGCAGGAGGCCAAGAGACTAAAGCACAAGGCTGATGCTTTGGTAAGATGCTGTGTGGCTCAACTCTTCCTACAATCACAAACACATGCAGGTTACGCACAGACACATTTACACCTCCACGCTCAAGCACACGCAGGAGGCAAAGGAAGACAGATGGTTAGATACACACAGAGAGAGCAGGAAAATGATTTGAGAACACACAATGTTACCATCTACAGTCTAGACTGTAATTATGTGTGTACTTGTACAGATGTGTGTGTGTGTGTGTGTGTGTGTGTGTGTATGTGCACTGAGTCTCCGTAAAATGAAAATCTATTTCATATCAAGGACTGTACTGTATAATTTGTGTTATTTATTGCAGCATTTGTCTCCAAGGGAACGTTGCATTCAAGGACTGATGATGTCTGCAAGATTATACAATATCAAAAGAATTATCTGATCCTCCCCGAACAATGAAATGAGATTTATTTAACTTGTTATTTATCTTATGTTTACGCGTTGTTTCCTCAGATTTATCTGGGGATTTGCATCTTAGCGGGAGATTATTCAAAGAGAAGCGTCTGCCACAATGCTGTTAAGACAGTGCTTATTCCATCTCTGTCTGATTCACGTCTTCTCTCTCCGTCTGTCGTCTGTGACATTTCTTTTCATTTCTCTTAATATTTTCCTATCACTCATTGTCTCCTTCTTTTTTTCCATTTCTATTTATAGATGGACAAATTTGGTAAAGCAGTGAACTACGCAGACGGCGCTCTCTCCTTCATAGAGTGTGGAAATGCTATGGAAAGAGACCCACTGGAGGCCAAATCACCGTATACCATGTACTCGGAAACTGTGGAGCTAATCAGGTATGGATCCATATAAATGTGATGTAAAAACTTTGATTTAACTGTCTTTTCCTAAAGAAGATTCAAATGAATACCATAGAAATCTGTATATGTATATTAAATCCTAAAAAAGTCAGGCCTGAGTAGTGAACTTCTAAAAACGTTTTTGATTCAGGCGTAAGTGAAAACTGACCAACTGTTTGTATTTGAAGCAAAAAATATATTGATGAATATTTAGCATTTAATAGTATCACTTTTCTAGATGTTTCTAATCCTCTGAACCCATTTAAAGCTGGTGAAGATCTCATGAACCTCTGTTTGTGTTTAATCTGACACTTGTTTCACCTGAGATATGCACCTAACCAGTTTAATCATCGCTTTATATCATGGATGTTAGATATTGTTAATGTATTTATTTTTTTTTTTTTGTAAACCTGGCACATTTAGAAAAGAGAGCTTTTCCTCATGGGTCTTAAACAACACATAAAGGATACATGTACGATTTCTTGGAAAGTTCCCCTCAAGACACTGTATGATTTGGGACTAATTGTAGGGAAAATGTAGACAGTGCTTTATCTCTGTGTGTGTGTGTGTGTGTGTGTGTGTGTGTGTGTGTGTGTGTGTGTGTGTGTGTTGTATATAAAAGATGGATATTATTGATTTAAAGTGCTGATCATTTCTATCTAAAAACTACTAACAGGTCTTCAGAGACAATTTTCGTAGAATGTTTGGAACAACAGTACAGTTAAAGTGCAATAAAAGTGCAATTACACTGAACTGTGTGAGGACTGAGAGAGAGTTCATGTGCTCACCAGGTCATGTTACAGTGAAGACCAACAACAACATCATCATCATCTCTTACTAATAAACCAGCGTTGTGTTACAGAATCTCTTCTCTTTTTCAGCAGTGCTAGTGAGTGAAGTTGTTTAAGACAGCAAACTGAGAATTACAAAGGACTGCCACCTCTGAACGCAGACATGCTGACAGCAGGGTGGTGTAGAGGGAGACGGGTGTTTAACTGAAGGACTCGGGGTTCAAGCTCAGCTTTTCTGTGCTGACCCGTCCCGCTGAAGTGTCCTTGAACAAAACACTGAATCGTTAACACCTGCAGGGCTGCTGATCTGTGACCTCTGACCTCCCTAAAGTGGGACCAGGAGGAGAGACAAGATTTTTCCTGTATAGATCAATAAAATGTAAAGGTGTAACTGTGCTTTGTTTCACCTGTACCTGAATTTAAGTTTGACTTCTGAGCAGTCTCAGCGGATTGAGGTGTGGAGGGAAGGAGGCCACGGCTGACCTCCACAGCATTGTTTAAACACCTAATAAATAACCTAATGAAATATGTATCCTTCTGCAGGTAATATAAAACTAAGCGGGAGGGCACTTCAGCAGAGTTATACATGTTGTCAGCAAGCTGAAGGAAATTAATCACTAACTGCTTGTCACTATTTTATTTCTTTATGTTCAGAAAAAGCAGCTCCACGAGTTATATTAACCTCGATTTTCTAATTACACTGAGCCTTGAGTATTCATGTACTCACTGTCAGGAGGTGTGTTTATATTTCACTCTACAGAGTAGTAATGAACCTTTCTCCTCTGCAGGTACGCCATGAGGTTGAAGAACTTCACCAGCCATTCAGCCACCGTGGCTGAGAAGAAACTAGCTGTGCTGTGGTATGATTCTCTTTTTGTGTAGTGTGCGTGTGTGTGTGTGTGTGTGATGCAGGTCAAGTGTTTGCCAACTCACCTCCTCTTACAGATCAAAGGGAAGCAAATGTAATAGATATTATATAATCAATCACTGCAATACTATAGATACACAGTCAGGGTTACTTTAAGTTGCTTACAGTAACTTAAATTAATCCAAAAACATTGTAGGTTGTTTCACTGTAAACCTCTACGTGCCCTGTGAATTAATCGACTGACAGTTTGATGTGGGTTTTTATAGTTCTATTCGCACAATACTACATTTTCCCACATTCTTTACTCCGCTGAAGTTCTTCCTAATCCGTGTGTACTTGTGGGCCATGTTTGAAGTCTGAGTACATTTTGTCTGGATGACATCAAAATAATGTTGAGGACGGAGCTTTAAAGGGAATTTGTGCAGAGGATTCATCTGCCCTCTCGTGTTTTTGTTTCCATAGTAACCGCTGTCTGTCTCTGCTGTATCTGAGGATGTTCCATCTGAAGAAAGACCACGCTGTCAAGTACTCGCGGTCGCTCATGGAGTACTTCAAGGTAACACACACGCAGCCATGGACTTCATTTCCTTCCCCTCTCATTTTCTCCCCCTGTGGTTAAAAAACATGCAAAGCCAATTACAGTCCCTCAAATAGTACATTTTATATTCATTTTTATAGTGCCTGTGCATTAATTTTGCATGGCGTTATTAAAATCCATTCTTTCTCTTCGATATTAATTTATTAATTAGCTCCATCAATCATCACAGTGGATTGTTGGGGTTTAATGTGCTTGTTTTGATTAATTATGTTTAGTTTAATTAATTACTGAGGATGTCATTATCACAGTGCTGCATTTGCATTGATGGGATTGGATTTCTGGGAAGTGACTGACTGGGGGTTTAGACTGTTTGTGTGTGCAGACGCTGTACGTACAGTATGTGTTGACAGAAAGAAAAGAAATGAACTAAACCCAGTCAGAGCAGTTTAACGACAAATGACAGAAATAATGTATTTATCCACATGCCACATTAAAGCGGATTTTAAATACGCCTCTATAAATATTTTTTTTACATGGTTTAGAAGTTACACATTTTGGGAAAGTTGGTCTCTCTGTGGACTCAGCCACACGTCACCTTAGCATTAGCCATTTAGCTTATGCTCTATAACAATTTGTCACATACAAAAACACAATATGGAAATTTAAAAAAATTCTTTAAATACGCTTTATTGTTGAAGATTGATACATTATCTTGATACTGTATCTGACCTTTAATTTGAAGGGGAGAGCCATGCTAGCAGACCATTTGCATTAGCTAATGTAAGGACAGCTATCCTGGCTCAGTCCAAAGGTAAAACTCATTAATTCATGTTTGTTTGTGACCCAGAATTCAGCCAAGAGCTCCCACCAAGCACCTTCTCCCTGGAGGACCAATGGGAAGTGAGTATACACACACACACACACACACACACACACACACACACTGTATCAGACCCCTTCACTCACCTAGATAATTGAGAATTTATAATTCACTGGAGCTCTGCTGCAAAATACCAAGCCACCTCTGACAGCCACTTGCTCAAACAAACCCCTCAGGAAGCAAATAAAGGAATTGATTTGTTGTAGATGTGAGGAGGAGAAGACTGGAGGGGCTGCAGAGTGCTGAGTGAGAAGGAGTGATGGAGGGAGCGATGATGGATGGAGGAGAAGAGGAGCGGAGGAGCTGTGAATGTGAAGCTAATGACTTTGGACAGCTCTGACGCTCAGTGTGTGTTTGTGTGCAGCACTGAATCAGGCACAAGTCGTTGGGTCGGCGAGGGTCAAGGCCACATCACAGACGTTACATCACCACATCACAGCCAGCTGTGCGAGGCAGGGGGAGCAGTTTGTACTGGCATGACTAATGACCGTATGCGGTGGACAGTGTTATACTGCCTCTCACACTGAACACTCTTAGGAGCATGTACGACCAGCGGTGACATGCTTTTTCCTCAGCCTCTGCCTCTGGGTTTGAAAAGTACAACCGTCTTACGCCTGAGCCAGAGACTTGCCCTTTCAAATTTAAGTGTGGCCCTTTAAAATAGAATCGCACAATATACAGTACACAGAAATTTGATCCGACCAGGTCTGTCTGAAAAGTGTGTAACAACCAAGCACGTTTGCACACTTTCCTCTATGTATGTCATCAAGTGAGTTAAAAGCCCCTCCAGCATCATACAGATCTGTAGGTGATACTCAGCCTAACGTCTTTTCTGTGTTCTCCAGAGTCAACGGGACTCCATCTCCCCTCTCACTCAGTCCCTCCCCAGCCAGCAGCGGAGGAGGAGCAGGAGGAGGATCCGGAGGTGCACCGGGGTCGTCAGGCACTGTGGCTATTCCCCAGAGGATTCACCACATGGCTGCCAGTCACGTAAACATCACCAACAATATCCTGAGGAGCTACGAACACTGGGAGACAGCTGACAGACTGGCTACTGATTGCCAAGGTAGGAATACAAACCCACACCTCTTCCTGTGGAATAATAAAACCCCTGCTCACACCCTGTGACTCACCCGACTTCACCTCCCGAACGCTGTAGCACCATCATAACGACCACCTGAAGTGTAGCAGTGGTTAAGAGTAAAACTCAGTAACTCTGTGTCTCCCTCACTCTCTTGTAGAGTTCTTCCAGGAGCTGGACTCGGCGATGGAGCCGTTGAGTCAGCAGAGCAACATGACTGAGCTGGTCCGATACATCAGGCAGGGACTGCACTGGCTCCGCATAGAGGCTCACCTGCTGTAAAGACTGGACCAGAGCCAAAAAAAAGTGTTTTATCTTAAAGAAATGGGTCTGGGAGCTAGAACTGGGATAACACGTGAGATGAGACACAGGACGATGCTTCATCCCCCACTGGGAACCTTCAAATGATCTGACACCATCCGCTATAATGTAACGGCCTAGTCTGGGTGGATTAATTGGGCTGAGATTCACCTGCAATTAGGAGCAAACAGTAACTAAGTTTGGGAATTTCAACAGTGGCTCACAGAATACAAATTAGGATATTAAGAGTTTGGCTGATGCTGCTTTTTGGAGTGAATAGTACATCAGTGCAGGTAGCTTCAATTCCTGGAGGGACAGTACATGTTACAGGCCTTCCTGTGTTCCCGAACAGAAATAATGTTTCTGCTAAGATACATTTTCAGAAAGATATGTGAGAGGTTGTTGTGAGGCTGGAGTTAAGGAAGGAGCTCAGCAGAGGCTCATCTCCTCCAGCAGTGGCCTAGAAACGTGTCTCTGATTGGGACTAGAATTAAAGCCTCTGGCTGCTATCGATCCACGTGGAAAAGTACTGGTCCGATCTATTAGATAAGGAGCACGCTGGTAAAGGAAGGCAGCTCAGCTACAACCGCAATAGCTGACTGGCTAATGACTCACCCTATGCCGTGGACGAATTATTCAACTTTACTTATTACAAACACTTTGCAATTTTAATCCCAGAGATCTGACTACGTATTGTTAGTACTTCTGGCTGATATTTATTCTGATATAACTTTGAAATAAATCAACTAGACAGAGGATTAAACAACCCGGTCAGGTTTTAAACTGGTCTGGTCAGTTCACTGGTCCCACAAATGAAGGCCGACGTGTGAAGCATTAGTCTGGTTCTTCTCTTACTGGTTAAGGGCTTCTGTGAAATTCCACTCAGTTCTAGTTCCCATAGTAACCCACCCACTAAGGTGTCAAACACTTACGAAGGGGAGAAAACTACAAGATTCAGTATGATTTGACTCTAATTAAGCCCCCACCCACGTGCAGATCAAGTAAACAGGGTGAAAATCACATCGGCTTTTCTGCCCTGATGTCAAACAATCTGACTTTGTACAGCACTTAATGAGATCAAAGCATCTGCTGGATGTCTTGTAGTCGTTTCCCGACATTTGTCGTGTTGTGTCGTTAGTGCGTGTACGTGTACAGCTGATTGTCAAGTCTATTTAAACCACTACCCGACTGTACAACAATATGGTGTTTGCGTACCATGATGTACAGGCCGTGACTCCTAAAAGCAGTGTTTTTGTTTCTTTTAGTGTCGTGTGAGTGAATGAAGAAGTGAAACAGGAACATGAGGTATCCATATACACTCAGGTGTCAGTTTGTTAGGTACACCAAGCTCATACTCAGTCTAATCCAGCAGTCCTGCAATAACGTTCAGGTCGTGTCCAAACTGTTCAGCTGTACAGGATTATAGAGAACGCTGCTCCCGTTATTTAGACTAGCTTCGCTTTTTGTAGTAGGGTGGACAAATTATCAGAAACAACTACCATGCAATACAATTCAACTGCAGGACAAACTACAGCCTCCTAATTACCAACGGTTTCTACTAACACTGAACATTATCTCCGTCATAGAGGAGGATTTATTACATGTCTGTTGTATTAGACTGAGCTTGGTGACAGCTGAGTGTGCATGTTTGTGCAGTGTGTATGAGTGTGTGTGTGCACAAGCTATGTTTGCATTTACACACAAACGTAACCACATTTTAAGCTCTTTGTGGCACACACAATCAAAAAGAGACGACATTGTTTCTCTTCTGTTGTGCTCTAAAGACCTAAAATCTGTTTTACTTCATCTACAACATACTCCGTCAGCTACACCCACCAACCTCAATGGGGCAGCTGAAGCCAATCAGCGAGAGGCGGGTACACCAGTAGAGATAGACAAACATTCACACTCATATTCACACCTATGGGCAATTCAGAATCAGTAGTTAACGTAACCTGCAAGTTTCTGGACTGTGGTGGAAACAGGAGTTCCCCGGAGAGAACCCACACAAACATTGGGAGAACATTCAAACTCCATGCAGAACATGCACCATCGTGCCAACTTTTTCTTATTTTTTCCTATGGTCTCTATGTAAATCCAGCACATCAAGCATGACTTTTTTAAGTTCTGGATCATTCGACCATCGCTGAATGTGTATGGAAGACATCGCGGATGTGAAAAGTAATTTTCACTTTGACAAAAAAAAAAACTTAAGTGCCTCTATTTGTGTCCAGTGGGAATTGCTCTATTTATTTAACAACAAAGAATGAATCTAAATGATTTTCCATACCATATTGGTATAAATATGAGATTGTTTTTCGTAAACTCAAATGTTTCCATAAGCTTTTGACTGGCGTTTATGATGACACCAGGGTTTGGCTTTAAAAAAAAAAGTGTAATTTAATGTGTCAAATTTGCTGTTTTGTTTTTCTTGATGATTTGAGCAAGTATTGGTTTGTCTGAAATGCCTGAAAATTTTAAACCATCGCATGCAATAAATAATCGCTTCAGACCAAGAGCTATTTGTGTCCATTTTGGAAAAAAAGAAAAAAAAAACTATGTATTTGTCTGTGTTTTCACAGAGTCATTTACAGTGTGACCGTTCTCCATCACCTTCAAATACAGAACCAGTTCAAATGCACAACACTGAGCTAAGAGTCTGAAAGAGGCAATAACCAGATCATCAAGTCACTTCAAACATACAGGTAAACATGTTAGGAAATGCACCTGTTTGACTAACAACTTTGAAACAGCTCACAGGTTTGTTTGAGTCAGCAGCAAGTTAGCGTAGCTTAACCTAAAGACTCCAGCTACAGAACATCTAAAGCTAACGAACACTTTATACATAGTTTGTTTTATGGCTGGATTTTAAATTAAATATTTATAATTATGTCCTGTAGTGAATCTGACAGCACATTGGTAAAGTCAGGGCAGAGCTGCACACTTCATAATGCTCACTTCAAATAACCAATGAAAGGACAGTCAGAATTACTTTGATCAATCTTTGTGACATTGGTAATATTAACAGCTACAGTATAAGTTTTTCTTTAGTGTACAGACATGACAATGTTAACTCAAGGCAAGAAAGCGAATATTTCCAAAAACTGTTCCTTTAAAATGGTCCCTTGGTTCTTCATCTGAAAGCCTGAACATTTTTACTAGTGATCGTTCTCTGATTCTCTCTAGAGGGAAATTTACCTTTTAAAGTTGTTTTTTTTAATGATTTGTGGTCACAAAGACAAATTAGCAGTGTCCTAATGAGCCACTGAACAGCCGACAAACAGAACCCACAAACTGCTGCACCTCAGTTGCTGCAAGCCAGCAGCTGATCCACTTTGTTGCTTGGTCCAGTTCAATGATGTTTGATGTTGTTTTGTTTTATGGTGGAACGTGATGTTACTATATGGTTACTGTTCATTTCAAACAATGGTTCACATTCAGATCACACGCAGCAACACAATATACATATACATTATATAGTAATAATAATAATAACATGCTGTGGAATGTCATTGATGACATCATGGGAAACATCATCCCACTATGCTACACGTCACATGACAGCTTCGGTAAAATGTTGACTTTACGCAACAGTTAATTTATATGCAAAGTCAATCTGTGGGTGTTTTGAAGACAAACTGCCTCAGCACGGACTTTCATTCTGCTGACATCTTATTAAATCTCCCATTAGTTCCTGTTACATTCTCACACTTGTCAACTTGTTTATCAAAGACAGCAATAGAGACTCGTTGCTGCCGTTGTGATTGTAAAAGAGAGATTAACAGATGGTACCAAGTCGATAATACATTGATAATCTCTCTAGTAGTGACGAGTGTCTCACTGTAGTGTCTCTAATATTTGAAAATCACAGATACACTTTGATTTCTACCAAAATCGCCTCATGCAGTATATGAACTAGCACTACTTACAGTAGTCTGCTTTATTTCTTAGGGTTTCTTCCTATGTGATTGCCCTTATTTGTACTTTGGGGTCATGCAACAATGTTAGAAACAGCATTTCAAAGAGGTTAATCTTTACCTGACGAATGATCATTTGTTGAGGTTAATGGGGGCAGACATTATTACACCTACTCCACATGGATCAGAGCTAGAAACTTTTCTTAATTTGTGTCTGATTACTAAATGATAACCATTGTTCCAGCACCTAATGATCCATAAACCCACAAATTTTATATTTCCCGTTTGTGCACAGATTGAACAAACAAAATACAGCATGTTAATTATTGAAATAACATGCTGTATAGAAATGTTTCCACCAGCTTCCTGTCTAGGCTAACATCGTCGCCAAGCTAACGCACAGACATGCACGTTAACGCCACAATTCTGTATTTTTTACAAATGAATCATTGAAAGTTTAACGACGATGACACAGTTAGTCATTAACTCTGCTGATTCCTGTCACTGTCTTGTCTGGCCTTCCTTTAGCTTTGTTTGTGCAGATTTAACACACACAGTATTACCCGTGATGATAAACATTGGCTGCTGCAATTATACCACAGAACCAAACTTCACGCGGCATCATATCTTGTTAAAATGCTACACAGCATCGTTCCAGTGTTCCTAATTAGGATTCTCAACATGATAAAAAATGCATACTGTAAGCACTGGTGGTTTTGCTCTGACAGCAGCATCATGGTGCCTCTGATCCAACCTGACAAACGTGTCTGTGGTTCTGATGTGCATCACTGGCTAAAAACAACATTTCAGCAATTTCTACAATACAACACATCTGTCCAACATTGATTACATTGTTTTTTTGGTTTGTTTTTTTATGTGTTGCACAACTTCCGCCGTTTCTTCTGTTTCTATCAGTGCTCTCTTTTGGCCTTTTATATGGTTCTTTTTATAATGAAGTTGTTCTATGTGATGATCAGAAGTTGTGATGCAGTTCCATTGTTTTTAAATATTTAATGTCTCTAAAATATGGATTAAAATCTGTTTGAACCAGTGATCCTGCTGCTCTCGTTGTCTCATTTGTGTAAGCCTGACATTTGTGAAGTTTACCACAAGCAAACACTGGACTTTCCTTTCATGTAACGTTATGGAAGATTTTCTAATTCAATAAAAGTAACAAGGGAAAGCAAAAAGAAAGTTTCCACTATATTAAACCCATAATATAAACACCATCATTTGCAATAAGAATATGATCTTAATGAATAAAATCTCTCTGATTTTGTACTCAACAGGATTCTTTTATAAATAAGACCCAGCCTTTGAGTGGCCTTCATGTATTACATTATAAGAGCCCAGTCTTCTTATTAGCACTAATGGAGTCTTATTTCTACATCATAGCAACTATTAGCCTACTTCACCATGCATGATTAATTCACTGAATATAGCCGTGCATTAGAATTCAGGAGGAAAGAAGAAGGCTGTGTGTCTGGAGCAAGAGAGAGACGGACTTCAGAGTGTTGTTGAGAAATGAGAGGAATAAAGACAGGAGGGAAGACGAGGAGACGTGTGTTAAAGTGGAAATTAAAGTGTGCATTTTCCCGGAGACATAAATCCCATCAAATTAAGTGTTTCCCTAAATGAGTAAGGAGGTGGGAAGCCTATTTGCAGACCTTGAGACATACTAGAGTTTTAATGTGTGTGTGTGTGTGTGTGTGTGTGTGTGTGTGTGTGTGTGCGTGTGTGTGTGTGCGTGTGTGTGTGTGTGCGTGTGTGTGTGTGCGTGTGTGTCCTTGGTGTAGAGCTAACACACTAACCACTCAGATTTAAAAAGTTTAATTGCCATAGGTAGCTGTGCAGTCAAATAAGCTCTCACAGATATGGTGAAGCATCACACACACATACTGGAGAAGTACTGCAAGTGTCCATTAGCCCCAGTGGGAAATCTTACCTAATTAGATTTTACACAAGCTGATGAATCTGTGAACCTACACACACACACCTATACTGAGGATCTATATGTCCACTGCAGTCTAGCAGTCTAGTAGTAGCAACTGGTAGTTTTACACCTTTCTAAAATGATCTGGTTTCCCTATTTGGGGAGAATTTGGTGCCATTTTGGAGCACAATAGTATGATTCCTTATCAATGCAATGAATGTTGATTAAACCTGACGTAGACACAGCTGCTACAGTTACAAACCTTTAAAACAGAAATAAAGTAAGCACGTTTTTACCTCCTCTAAATATAAATACTGTACACACAAAAGACCGCAGCACTGCTAAACCAGACGACACATTTCTAATTAAAATCATTGTTTACTGATAACCTCATTATCCAAACAGTAGCCTGTTGTTGTTGTTGCAGTTAAAGAGTGAAAACGCATTTTACCACAGGTTTCCCTCACAGGTGACCGGCACAGTTGTAATTACAGCCATTCAACTTCATTATAAGAAACTCACTAAGAAAATATATTTGCTTCTGTCTTAACGTGCGCAGTGACCATTTTAATACACCGCCCCTCATTCTTAAAAGTGATTTTGTTAAAACAGAGACTTTTTCAATCAGCTGCACAGTTCACAGCCCCAAAGGCGCTAATGAGGGAAGAGCTCGTCAGCTCTAATTGAATGACTCCTGATTAAACTTGTTTCACACTGACAGCCAACATATCATATCTTGGCCAACGTCTAATTGGCTGTTTCCCCGATGCTCCACGTGCTCCGGTGATACAGATGTCTACACTGAGGGTCAAAAAAGACGCTGGAGCACAGAAGCGAAGCCACATTTGAGTAGATTTTAACACACAGCGTCGCTGCAGGGGACAAAGAGACACATGAATTCATGCTGATGAATTCACACATCTCGTATTTTGCTGTGTTTTATAAACAGAACCTTAGTGTTTACAGTTACTGAGCCTCATTAGTGCTTTGCTCAGACTGACGCTGTTATTCTGGGTTTTTTGTTTTTTACCACACTGAGCAGCATTAATTTGAATGTTTTTTGTTCTTTTAGTCAGGTTAAAATACTGGCTAATATAGTTATGTAGTAGTGAATGAGATGTGAAAATAAATACTGTGCACCTAACTGTAAACTACTGAGAGGCTAAAATGTATGTTTTATATTGTTATATCCAAACACTCAAAGTCAAGTCTCAAAAACAAAATCACCAAACACTACATCTGTCTAACAGCACATTAGCTGACTAATGTTCAGTGTTAGCATTAACATCCTACTCTTTTGTCCCCTACACTCTGATAATGTCATGCTGCTATGGTTAGTATTAGTTCATTAGTTCTTTCTTTTCTTAAGAAGCTCGTTTTCTGGTTGCTCTCCAGAAATAAGGAAACATCGCTTAGCTTAGCTTAGCTTAGCGTAGCGGGAGACATCTAGCCAAACAACTAGGTGACTTTTCTGAGTCAAGAAATGGCCTCAGCATTTAACTTTCTCTAAAACTACAAACATTTTTAGATTTAACAAACCAGACACTATGTGTTAATGAGTGAGGGAAAGATGTGTGACAGTGGTAAAAAACTGCCAATAAAGAATGTCGACACTAGTTAATGTGGAGATAATGTGCTTGTAGTACTTTTAGATACTATCGCCTTGAACAACATCTGTCCCTATCCCTAACCATCCAGGTCCATCGTCTGCTAAGATTGAGAGCTTCCGGTTAATATGGACGGCTTCCTGCAGATGTAAATACCAATGCATTGCAATAAGCAGATATGATGGATGGGACATTTCTCATGTGTTACTGATCACTGTGTTATCATTATATCATTACAGGCATGTTGGCCTTACCAGGATCAGTTTTTAAATGTGCAATGGACATTTTTTATTATGTTAGAGGTAATGTCATTTAGTGTGACAGACATCTCACTGTATCCTATTCTAATCCACTGATCACTGCTGTGACACAGTTTGTCTGTTTAAAAAACCTGGCACACTAATGTTGTATATAAATAAAATAAATGTTGTATTTTTCAGTGGCATTGTGGTACACCTCACACCAGACATTAATGTTTCAGTTATATTCACACTCAAACACAAACTACAATCTCATTTACAACCTTACTCCACCAGTAGAAGTGAAAAATCCTCTTGTCTGTGAAAACTTAGCTACCAGTTATGATATTTCCTATCAGGTCTCTGGAATGTCAAATTTGGTCTGATAAAAAAACTCTAAGCAGCAGTGGCATCCAAAGAAAATAGAAGACACATCTACAAAATTAATCTGAGTGTTCTGGGAGCAGTTCTAGTGAAAAACGGCTCCTCTGAGGAAATACTCTAAAAGCACTTCTTCTAGTTCCTGGGAAGCAGAGTACAGTACAGTTTGTTTACTATTCCTGGATTCATTTACGCACACACACACACACACACACACACACACACACACACTCACATACACACTTGATGCGAACTCAAGTCATGAAGCAGCTGAGCGAAGCTGTTTTTACACACGTACCCACTCCCTCTCTTTCTGTAATGCAATTGTGTATGTCGCCAACATAAACAGAAAGGCAGTGTGACCTGCCAGAATATGAGCCTATAGCGGTAATGCAATTACCGGTGTATGAAAGATAATGATAAACGATGAGAGCGAGACAAAGACAGAGTGGATTGGAGAGAAAAGCAGGTAAAATGGAGTGAGAAAAAGAAAGGGCAGCTACAGAGGAACGGTGGGGTACAAAAAAAAGCAGCAGGTAAACAATAATGTAATTGCCATTAGATCAATTTGATCGTGGTCAGAGATCACTGCTTGTGATGATAAATATTGATCTGATAAAACCACTGAGGTAGAAATATGAGCTGACATGAATACAGGCAGAGTGGAGGAGAGTGGTTACAGCTGCACTGACTCAGACATCATCTTCACGATTAAAACATAAAGCCAGGCTGAAGGGGGGGGGGGGGGGGTGTATGGGTAAGGCACCAACCCCTAAAACACCCTGGTGTAATGAAACTAAATTTATTTATTTTGCTAAAAGCTGCACTAATCAATATATATGCAAAGTTAACACTCCGCTCATGATTTCATTACCTCTACAGCATTTTAGCGTCTTTCAGTCCATTGTTTTGGTTCTCTCTCACCACCCTCACAAATTTCCTTTGTTATATAATACAATGTTTGAATATATGAACCTTTTTCTTCTTGTCTGCCTTAGTTGGTGCGTACAGCATATCTCTCACTGCCAGCTCATTATACACACAACATCTAATAATCGCATCATTCTCATGCACAATACAAATAAACAGACTGTAATCATAAATTCATTACTTCTTAATGTGACTAGTGGTCAAAAACTCCACAGGGCACCTTTAATGTGATGTCAGTGTTGTGTTCAAAGCTTAATCCTGCTGTCCCCAAATGGCCAGAAAACGAGCTACAGTAGATATAATATGGCTAAGAGATCCATTATACAGACACAGTTACAAGTAAATCATAAAGACATGCACAACTGCAACCCACGAGTCAAAAGCGAATATCTCACTGTTCTGTTCTTCCTGTTCATAGGACAGGAAGAAAAGGTAAATGGATTGAAAAGGGCAGAAGAAATTATTAGAAACTGGCAGGAGAGAGATGTCAAGTGCTTCCCTGGTCTTTGGGAAGTTTTTGATTTTTCATTTCTAGCATTTCTAGACTTCACTTCAAGTCGAGTTCTACACATGGTTCTGCATGATTGCCTGAAAATTGTAAACTGCAAAAAAATAAAATAAAACCTTAAAAGACATGAAGCCTGAATTCACACTGTTTTAAAATGCAACTACAACGCTTTTAACCGTTTTGTTGCCTGATTGACAGATTGTGTCTGTGGAATCACGCACAAATTAGCAAATGTTCAGCTAGTGCCAGAGAGCAGGCATCTGCATTCTCCGCTCCAGAGGAGAGAGATGACAGGAGGAGGAAGGAGAGAATACACCGAATAAACTGGCAAGGTCCCGAAGGAGCTCCCTCATTACTCTGCAGCTTTGCCCTTCTGCTGCGAGTGTGCACAAAAGGCAGTGAAATGGAGGGGAGGTAGTGTGCGGACAGACTGCACTTTACACTGAAGAATCTGTGATCCTGAGTAAAAAAAAAAAAAAGAAGCACAAACTCTTGTTCCTTATATTGGACATAAATGTTTTATTTTTTTTACAAACCAATCAAACCAGACATTAATATATAAACAATGTGTTCTTGCCAAGCCTGAGATTTGAATTATTTGTACAGCATTTTCTTTTTTTTTCCCTTCATAAAGCTGGAGCTCAGGTGTAATGCTGCTCTGATGCAACAAAAACTCTAGTATAAACCCATTTTACCAATAACAGTGTCTATATGGACAGTGATTATTACTGGCCCACTGTTCCAGACATGAATAAAAAGAAAAAAATCTCATACGCTTCTCTGAATGATGATCTGAACGATCTGATGAGTGGAACATGATGAAAAAAATGAGCCAATTCAATTCCATCTTAAGGAGACTTCCATATCCTGACACTGAAGCCCACTGATTATATGATTCAACTGTATGTCATTACCGCCAAGGCAAATCACCCTGAAACGAAATGTTCAGGCACTGGAACAGCAGCTAAATACTTAGTTTCATTTGCATTGAATTA
Organism: Ctenopoma multispine; assembly: GCA_034779795.1. NCBI lineage: Eukaryota > Metazoa > Chordata > Actinopteri > Anabantiformes > Anabantidae > Ctenopoma > Ctenopoma multispine. Next base: position 4,427,594 of record JAUYWH010000002.1, read on the forward strand.
TTGTGGGTTGCTTTTGCTCGCTTCATTTCATGTCCACAAATTGATCAGAGCTGTTTACAAGGGAAGGAGGCAAATGGCTGCGAGTGACATCAAGAGCAAACAGAAACGACCTATTGTTAAATGCTACAGTACAAAACCGACAAGTTCTGTGAAGCTGTTGTAGTAGAGACTGTTGTCAGTGTTCATCAAACGAGCTAATTCTTCAGGTTCCCTTAACATTCCTTGATTTTAAGATCATAGATAGAAGATCATGTCTACTTGTTTTACAAAGGACATGTTCGGACTTATGTATAGATTCTTTTCTAAAGCCCTTTCAATCCAAGTGATGGAGTCCAATACGCACAGTCCTTGTTCTGTGCTTAAACAGTTTGAGTAAATCAAAGTCAAGTGGTTATCTTACCAAGTTAAAGTACTTTTATTACAGAATCCGCTCTATGTGTTTGCCTGTCCTGTCGCTCCAGAAGGAAATAAACAGACACTGTTTAACTGATTATGTTGACTAAAAACGCACCAACTCTGAAAGATATCCACTTAATGTGACTTATTAGAAACTTTCATACATACAGACAGAGGACTGTGAATTTTGGCCACCATCATTTACTCTACATACCATATATGTTTAGCTCCTGGATGTAGATTCATATTAGCGTGCAGATGTGCAAAAAAAAAAAAAAAAAAAAAAAAAAAGTAATTTCACTCTAAAATAAAAAGTGAAAATGATTAGAAAAGAGTGAATCTTCACACTGGTGTGTGTTTAACCAGGATCTGTCAGCCAGAGGAACATTGCCAGACACTACTGATTAAAGAATCAAGTAATCATTACATTACATAAAATAAAATAAATAAACAAAAACACTTTTTCCATTTCTATTTAGGTTTTTCCATGCATCCACCTTCTGTTATTTTAAGTTTTATTCTCGTCATCTTGCCTTCCCTGTGCTTGTTTTCATCCCTGCTGTGAGGTACAGGAGCTGCAGTTTAATTCTCATCTGCAGGCTCACAGTCTGGATGAGTCAGAAATGAAGTAAACAAACAAGTCAGTGAATGGGAATAAAATTGAAATCAAAATATAATAATAAAGGAAAAGTACAGTTTATTTATGTTAGTAAAGAAATCCTAACTTACAGGAGGGAGGCTAGCCATCTTCCACATTATGACACTGTGGTCAAAGTCAGTATAGACATTGTTGTCCTCACCGGGATCATCTGCTAACATGTACAACTCTCCAGCATGGATATCAGATACATTCACCTATATGGAGAGACAGATGCAGAGACAATTATAATCTGACATAGAAAATGTTTTCAGCAGATTGAGCTAGACAACATGGATGGATCCATCATACACAACTCCTTAGCCTGAAACACACACACACACACAGACACACACACAGACACACACAAACACACACACAAACACACACACACACACACACACACAGTCACGCTGTGCCGGTATGTGAAACACCCACCTGAAATGTTTTAGGGTTGAAGCCCAGCCAGAGAGTGTACCTATAATCCCATGATCGAAGAGAGTAACCCATGATCCTTATGTCTTTGAGGTCAGGGAGGTCAGAATTCACCTAACAGAGGAACATTCAACTTTAAGAACATCTTGAAATGAGTAAAGTACTGTAGAAAATCTGTCTGCAGTGCTGTCAAAGACACAGCTGCCAGCTCATCCTGCGAGCCAGCCGATGAGCTCGTGTCAGGCTGCCAACTCCTCTGTACAGAGATTAACCTACAGCAGGTGCAGCACTCATCTGGATATTTTAATTCCAAGATCATGTGCTTCTAGCTGGCAGCTCTAGCATAAGCAAGGTAGAGGGTCAAAGAGCGGCAGTCATGTAAAAGCTTGTTCTACATGAGCTTGGTTTTCGTGACCTTCACTAATTTTGACATTTTAAATGCAACTCTATGTAAAAGTAGCAGTGTGACATGTATTAACAACTATACCTGCTTCATTTTTTCCTTCCTGATTTAAACAAACCTATAATGACTTAACCTTTAGCCAGCTCATGAAAGCGTCTTCATTTGCTTTGCTAAACACACTCTCTGGTACCTGTGGCGCATCAGCAGGTCGAGGGTACTGGCTGAAAGATACTGCCTCCTCATTCACTCCTCTTTCTCTGTATCGGAAAGTGTTGGCAAGGTTGTGTCCTTCAGTGCACAGCGCCTCCAAAAAGCAAGAGAACAGACACAAGAGTTAAGGAAATAAAATGTCAGAGTCAATTGTATCACATTTATGACAGGCATGTTTGGGTCTGTTTATGGACTGTTTACTTCTTGATTCATTTTGTTTGGCTATGTTACTACAATGTCATTTGCACTGAGTAGACAAAGATCACTGAGGAGTCTCTGTTCTGTTCTTGTGGTATAACTGGTTGAAAATGATAATGTAATCAGCTGTGAGTGCAGAACTAGAAAGCACATGGTTTCCATAAGTCATTTTCGTTTTTCTTTCGTTAAAAAGGTCTTTCATCAGTGCAACTTCACAAAATCTTGTTCAGTTACCACAGATTTAAGTGGACACATTCACACCGCACAATTCTGAACTGTAAACATTTCCCACAACATGAATTAAGTAGTTTATGTAAATTAATCAGACACCCCCCCCTAAAACACCTGTTTCCATGAGATATGTGGTTCACTGGTGGACATGGGGTAGGGGGCTGTAGACCATTCTGAACGCTTCCTAAATGCAACTGAACTTTATTTTACGGTCCCCGAACACCTCACATGGAGTGAATCAAGCCACAGCCACCCACATTCACCCAACAAGTGGCTGCAATGGATGGTGCAAACGGATACATCAAGCTCATGGTTTGCAAAAAATATGAGACAATATGATACAAATTGGGCCTAGGTGTTTTGGCTGGTAATCACTGTGTTCAATACCATTTAGCCTGAGGAGATCATCAAATTTCAGGGCAATCCATGCATAGTTGAAAAAAAATTGCACTCAAAATGACTACAGGGTATCAGCAGTCAGGAATCAAGTCTGTAGGATTCCTCCTCTGGGGACCATGACTGTACTATATTTCATCACAATTCATTCAACAGTTATTTCAGCAGGTTTGCAACTAAAAAAAATTCTGCATAAAATGCAGATTCAATAAATGAATTTATTTTAATTTATTGATACCTGGAAAGAAACATCAGGACAAGACTGAGGCGCTTCCAGGCCAGCCATGGTGGACAAAGTAGGAAAAACATCCACCAACTCCACCACATTTTTTATAACTTTGCCATCTGGAAGACAGAGAGGTCAGACACACTTATTTTGCCACAGAGAGCAATTTAGTCAAGACATTAACTTAATTTTACTAGACACCCTGCACTTAAATTTCATCATCATTGCACCATTTGCATTTGAAGTAAAAACAGTCCGGAGGCAAAATATCAAAGTGTATCCCTGTCTAAACACTTCTGAATTTCCCCATGTATATCAAAGACTTTATTAAAGTCATGTTGGCATAGTCATAAATGTTTTAACAAGGTTTATATGAGCAATTAAGACCAAAAAATGTAAATCAAATTTGAATTTCCTTTTGTGATTTATGATTTTCCACGTTTCAATGTATCAGCAGTAATTAGGTTGATGTCTATGAAGAGGCCTTACTCTCAAAAGTGTACTCTGGTTGGATTAAGACATCAATAAAGGGGAAGGTAGATGGCCCAAGCCAATCTAAGAATTTGGTGATGCCAGGAACAAAGAAGATAAAAGGGACTCGTGTTGTCACATCAAAATTAGAATATTTAGCCCATTCGCCGTGTTCTCCTAATGACCAACCTGCAACAATATAGAGACAGAGAACAATGAGAAAACAGAAGTTATAGATTTATATCACACAAATAACATTCTAGATACAGAAACATTGAGACAATCCATTTTACTGATGTTTTTGCCACTCATTTTATTTTTAAATATTACTGCATTTGATTGAGCTTTATGGGGTATATACCAAGCAGTCACAGAGAGGATTTACTCCAGCATCCTCCACTGAAGGAGACATTAAAAGAAATTGAGTTTCCAAGTCACAAAGTTTCTGAAAAAAAGACGTGGTGCAGAAAAAGAGCAGGGGTTTTTGTAGTGTGAGGGACGTAATGGCACATTCTGCTGCTACAACACTGCCACCTGGTGGAAAAGGTACATACTACAATAGTGCTGCCAAACTGGCATTTGGGATTTTAACTCTTACTAAACTAAAAGTCAGTTTATTACTTTACTTTTTAACTGAAAATCAGACATTCCCAACTTGTCTGAAGCAAGACCTGGGAAGGGCTGACTAACCGTGATCAGAGGTGAAGACCACAACAGTGTTGTCAGCCATTCCCAGTGCATCAAGAGTACTGAGCAGGCGGCCAACCTGAGCATCCATAAAGGACACAGCAGCGTAGTAGTGCTGACGGATACGGAGCTGAAAGACAATGATTCAGAACATTACTGTCAAATGGAGACCATAACATAGATGTATTTAAAGTGTTGAAAGCAGACAGTTCACACCTGAAAGTCTTGAGGAATTGGTCCATAAGGGAAGCTAACGTTTAATTTTTGGACATCGTCTCTCTTCCTCACATCCGTCCATGGGTTGTAGGCCACAGGAGGAAGATGTTTGGGGACATCAGGGTCGGGGGCTAGGCTCATTTGTTCTATGGGATATAGGCTCAGGTACTCCTGTAATATACAAACAACAAGTTGTGGTATAACAGGCATGTGTACAAAGCTCAGTCCAACAAAGCAAGAAATCACCAATCAGAAAAGAAAAGGTTGAGAAGGTTTACAAATTCATAAAAAAAAAACAATAATTTAAATAATAACCAACTAACGTGGTTAATGTCACAAGCCAAATGTGATGACAACTTCTTTTTCAAACTCTCTAAAGACATGCTGTTATGTTAATGTTGTGTCATATCATTCAAGCAATTCAGACACACACAATATCAGCCGTTTCATCCATGTTGCTTTCTGTGCCTGGCTGGATGTCTGCTTTCTACTGGCCATGCAGGTCTTCCTCACAGTGCGCAGAGGTCAAGGTTTAGCTGGGCTGAAGTTTGACCTCTGAGTGTCTGTAAGTTTGAGTGACAAACCCACCACAGGGGGCATGGATTTGAAATAATTGGTCTCGGTGCAGTGATATCATTGTCGCTTTGTGAAAGCAACTTTACTTTTGTACACTCGCCTGACCCTGATTATTTCTGATGTTCTCAGGTGTCTTTAGATTAATTCACTTTCAACATTCCACAAACTGCATTTTTTGCTGTTTTTAATCTGGCTAAGCTTACTATATGTGTCCAAGCAATGTGGGGTAAATCAAGTGCAGAATAAATCACACTCCGACAAAGAGGAGCTGGCTTGACCTTTCCCACTTTTCATCTCTCAGCTCGCACTTTGTGGGGAAACCTCTCTGGCATGGTGACATTCATCAATGCTCCACCGCTCTCCGCACTCATTCAACTTCCATTTCATCATGCTCTCTTCCTCCTTCAAGCTGAATTGTGTCTCCCATACATTTAGATCAGTCCTGACTACGTTAACACTACGTTCCTCTTAATGCTTGCTCTAGACATTCTTTTTCTTCATTCTATTTCCAGGTTTCAGGAAAAATGTAAAACTAGCTCCACGTTGTTCTTCTTTTATAAAAATCAAATTCTCAGTTAGGTCATCTTTAAAAAATCTGTGCTATTATTGTTGCCTTTTCCCCAGCTGAAAAACATGACATGTACTTACTTAACATGTAATTAGGTCATGTACCTGTGGTATCCTGAAGGGTATGTGTGGTTTGTGAAAGCCCACAGCTAAGAAGAAAGGATTATCGTTGTTGACCCGACTCTTCAGGAACCTCACCGCCTCGTCTGTGCTCTCCAGGTCGGGCAGGGTTCCCCCAGGCTGCTCTGTCACATTCACTGCACACAGTAAGTTTGTATAGAGTTTGCCATCCTCTCCTTTACACACCTGGGAAGAAGGTTTACATTCAAAGTATTTAAAGACGCATGTATGCATACCCATCAGCTATAAGTGACCACTTTTAGATATATTCAAATTAAAAGTGTAGTAAGAGGAATTAAAACATTAACGGTCACTGTCTGGCAGAAACAAAGCTACATGGAGTAATGTAGATATATTTTCCATCTTGTATATAAAAAAGGTACAGTAAATGATGTTGAGAGCTTCAGAGGTGAATCTGGGTATCCTCAAATCTGATTCTATTATATCTGGGTATGTTTCATAGCAATCCTGTACTTTGGCATCAAATACATCTGTCCACAACAATATGCAAAGCATTTTTCCCTGTTTGATTGATCAAAATTATGTACACAATGTAAACAATGCAATCACCCATCTGTTCCATCGCACCTACACCCACCTGGACAAACCTGGGGCCTCAGTGAGGATTATGTTTTTT
>JAUYWH010000002.1:4446307-4490498 GCA_034779795.1 Ctenopoma multispine
ACACACACACACACACACACACACACACACACACACACACACACACACACACACACACACACACAGACACACAGACAGACAGACAGACAGACAGACACACACACACACACACAGACACACAGACACACACACACAGACACACACCTTCCCTGGCGCAGCACGATGCGCATAACACACATCGGGAGTGGCACATTTTTTTCCAATCAAATTCCCACTGTACAGCTGACATTAAATAAACGAAACCATCTATATATATAGAATTATTTGTTGTGTGTTTAGAGACATCACGTAAAAGCTTCCATATGAACATTTCCACAGTGAGAACTTCTGTGCGTGTTTCTGCAGGTGTCCAAAGCACATACTTTATTAATTATTTCTGATTATTAATTGTCCTCGACAATGATTCAGGATCAGAGGGTGACAGTAAATTACTTTGTGAAGTTTTCCACACGCAGTCCTCGTGTGATGTCTGTCCATCAGGGATGTCTGGATATTTAAAATACAGAATAACCTCTGCAAAACTACAAAAACAGAATCATAATCGGGATAAATAGAAAACGTACGGTGGCCGCGAGTGCAGATGTGTTTACACCTGTACATACAACATTTCCTGGAGTTATAAACAGAAAAATGTAAAATGCCTTATTCCTTTGAAAGTGCTTCTGTATCAGTGTGTGGTGCTGCTCAGTCAGACCTGTGGGTCACTGCACTTCACTGCTGTTTGGCATCAGAGTGCCAGCTTAACCTCTCTAATGTGTTTGACCCAGTTTTATGGGAGAGATTTTTTTTTACCATATTCTCATGCTCATATCAATTCTACTCAGTTTGTTATAAAGATCAGTTCATACTACGGCACAGGGAGTCAAAGAGACGACGTGTGAAACTCATTTCATTCTAAAATGAAACGATAAGAGAAAACATTTATGTGACAGATTTAATTTGTTAAATATTCTGACATCATCCTGGAGGATAAAAAAAGGAGAGAGACAAGACGTGAAATTCGAGGATCCTGGTCCTGATGCGGTCCTGGCTGATGGTTTGTAGGCATGTCATGTCTTGTGTCCTCTGTACTGAGCAGTGTGTGTGTGTGTGTGTGTGTGTGTGTGTATCAGTGAGCACAAAAGAATTGCTCAATCCCAGCGTGGTTAAACTGATCTTACCGACTGTTTGCGTATTACGCTGTTATGCTGAAACGGAGCCGATGACTGGAACTGATACAGAGCGGGTCTGTTTACACTGACGTGCACACAGACAGGCTCTTGTCGCTCAGACTGAAGCCGTTTCAACGTGTTTGAAATGAAAAATGAATCACACAGACAACTTCCAGTTTGGGCATGTATGGATTGAGAAATGTATTCCAGTAACATTGCTGTCCTGTGGATGGTCTGATTCATGTCATCTGGATGTTTTTGGTGCTTTTTTGGAGCCTTTTTTCACCAGTACACTCAGCAGAAACACAAAACTGCATGTATTTGTGTAACAGATTGATTTCAGAGGTCCTACTGGGGGAGAAAAGTTTTTCTTTTTTAGGAAAAACAAATCTTTCACTTGAACTCTAACTAATTGGACCACTGAAACACGCTAAGACACGGCGTGTTGTAGAGGATGCTTTACAAAGTCTGATTGTTATGAACTGTATAGATCCTACAACCTTCTCTTGCTTGCGTGTATATGTGTGTCTGAGAGGACGTAGCAGCAGGGAACCTCAGGATCAATCCTTATGTCACCTCACAGCCACACGCACTGGAGCACTCTGAACTGTAGTGACTGTAGGTTTGTAAGCTCACTGCTTAAAGTGATTAGCAGCGACAGGCTAGGCCTCCTACTGAGACAGAATCATTTACACGGGGCTCTGTGTTTCTGTGCATTTCATGGCCACTGTAGAGGTACTTTTAATAATCTATACACTGTTGCAGCAGTGTTGTCACCTAACTCAAAAAGAACACAAATAATAGTTTATTATTACTATTTTATATCTACGTATAACTCAAGCTGTTGCTACAACTCAAAAGTTCGACTTTTTTAACCCAAGTGTTCATCAAACAAATCAGATCTTGCCATGTGTTGGTTTACAGAAGAACCAGCAAGTAAAACAGAAAGAAAAGCAGAAAAGAGTGGTGTATGAGTTAATAGGGGGGCAGTCTCTTGTTCACACTCGCCTCCTCCCTCACTCCTCCCTCTTTATCTTCCTTCTTCCTCGAGCCCTCCCTCTACAGCTTTACCAGATAGGAAAGAGACACGCTGCAGCTCATTCACTCATTCAGACAGTTGTTTTTCCCTCTAGTTGATACACTAGTGTGGATTTTTCTTGCTTCTTCTTGAAACGACAGTTGTTGTTTTTTTGAAGACATAAAAATCATGATTCATTTGAAAATGAGATTTAGTTTTTTTTCTTTATTTTCTCCTATAATTTTGAGCTTCTGGTGTGAAATTCTGATCCTTCTACCATCCAACTTCGGCTGTTGCTGTATGTGACTGCTACAGTGGTTAAACTCTGGCTTACCGTTGTGCCTCTGCTGCCAAATGTTGGAAAAGAGGAGTTTTTTATGAAATATAACTTTAGAGGAGCAACAAGGGGCGAAGGAGAGAGCGTGATCTTCTCTTGTGGAGTGACATCTTCTCTGTTGCAAAGGTTTAGAGGAGGGAAGAGGACACTGATGTGGAAGGGAACTAATAGGCGTTGGATTTGAAGACCTCATATCATCGGACACTGAAACATCATTTGCTTTGCGACGAGGGAGAAGGACATCTTCTGTTGCTTGGAAAACACATTTTCAAGCCTTCGCTTCATTTCAGCATCAAAGCATGGCTGGAATGTATGGCTGCTTCAAGGGCAGGAAGTAAGTGTCAGTCATAAAATATCACTTGAGGATTGCAAAACATTGTTTTGATATTACACCTGGCAACAGTATCTTGCTCATTTGTGTTGCTTCATCTAACGCACTGCATTGTAAACATGATTTTTAAAATCTGTCAGGTGTAGATGTGTATATATATATATATATATATATCCTGTTATTTGACTTTTGCATTCAGCACATTTTTTTGTTCAGTTTTCTAATAGAGGCTCTTGACATGGTTGCAGTACTAGCAGATAACATCTAAAACAACACGTATTATAATAATAATGACAGCTCTACTATACAGTAACGGCAGATGTTTTCATAGAGAGCACTGATTTTTCTAATCAGCCTGTTGGGGATGTTCTCAGAGGTGACACTGTCTTCTGTTGCAGCAGTTTAATCAAACTTTTGTTTCTCATTGTTCTTTGAGACAGTTGCTGGCTTGTAGTTGGCACTGACAGTCAACTGTGTGACTCAGTGCTGATCGACTGAAATGACTTATTTTACACTGTAAAGCAGTGAGTACGCAGAGGTTCCCAGAACTAGAACTTATTCATTATGGTTGAATCCTAATGAATCACATGGATGATCGTGATTTCCTGTAGTTATATCGTTGGTGAACTACAGTGAATTATCTGAATGCATTTGACATTTTTCTTCATTTAAATAGTTTTCTTTTATAGCTGGTGGACGTTTTCTGTGATTTCAGTGTTTTGAATTGGTTATATATAGCGCTGTGGGCTTGGCACTGTGTGAGTAGACCACAGAAGGCTACAGTAATGAGTGCCTTTAGCATTTTGCCTACAGTAAAGTGTCTTTTTTTGGTACCAGAGCTGTGTAGATGTGGTTTTTGAGCGCACTGATCCCCCTTCCACTTGCTTTGTGTCTGTCCTCTCAGTGTCATGGCATTACAACAATACAGGCATTTAGGGCACACTCAGCAGAGCTGACTTAGACAAACATTTGATTTGTGTGTGTGACACAGAGAAAGACAGTGAATAAGGAGGAGAGAAGATGAGCTGCAGGAGAGCTCCACACAGATCCAGCAGAAGAACCACAGCTTATCCTGAAACTGATGAAAGGAGGAAGATGTTAGCTAAGTTTAGGCAGTAGGCAATTGAAAATTCACATCATCCAATTACATTTTAAGAAATTGTGAACGACTTCCTTCTTTCTTGTTTGGAACAAGCAGCCAACAAAAACCTCCATGAACCTTTCAGCATGTGGCACAACGTGTGTGCTCTGGGCCATTAGAAAATTTCCATGTACAGTATGAAGTTGTACAAACTGCAACACATTGTTCAAGTAGAGTCTCCCTTCGAGCATGGTAAACACAGCATAAATCTCTTTAACACCTCTCTCTGTTGGCTAAAACCTCCAAGCACGGTGGAATTTACCGTTTATTAGTGTTGTCAACCATTTCAGTAGAAAGTAGCTTCAATCAGTCACTAAACCAAGTTAGATATCATTACCTAACAAAGTTATTTTATTTGGCATTATAAGTGACAGTAGTTGATATTTTTCCACTTTTTAGACCTCGACATTATTCAAATGTAGACTTAACATTGACAGCTGGCAAACAGTTGCTCCTAAACTTTAAAGCCATTTCTTGCAAATTCATTATTAAATATGACTTTTCTGACATGCAGGATTGTTTTAAATGTAATTAGTTGTAGACAGTGTTTTCAGTCAGATGGCCGATTTATTGTTAAAGTCAGTTAGTGACAGTTGTTACTTCAGGCCGTTGCTGGCTTGAAACCTGCTTGTGTTTGCCTCTGGCTGACATCAGATTAAGAATCCATTGTTTAAATAAAAACAATAATTTTGAGCAGTAAATCAGCTTCTGTTTCCATTGTAAACATACAGTATGTGCTGCATGAGAAGGGACAGACTACCAACACTGGATGAAGACTCCTCATTCCTCTGTATTTCAGTCCACAGCGAGCAGAGCACGACTTAGTTCAAAAATCAGGCAGGTTTACTTTCAGATCACCCGTGGTTTAGACCTCTACAGTGTAAACAGATGGCATCCTTTAGGCCGACAACAAGTGTGTCTTTCACCAGGCCCCATCCCTTGGCTGACAGTCGTTATGTAACCACAGTAAGTTGGGTTTGTTCAGCAGGAATGGTGATGCAGCTGTGAATGAATGTGCAGAGTGACTGATGAGGGTGTTTGGTCAGTTTCTGTCTTGAGTCCATGTATGGCTTGTTGCTAAGAGCACAGCACCGTTTCAAACAGGAGCAGAAAGGAGACGGAGGAGAGAACATGGCAGAGGAAGGAGAGCCGGAAGACAAAAGAAGCCCCAAACCCAGACGAATGCTTTTTAGATGGTAACCACACAAGGGTAAAAGCTTTGTAGAGCTATTTGGACAATGGTTTTAGATTCACAATACATGACTTTAATCTGCATCATACAAAAGTTCTGAAAGGTCACTAGAGCGAATATCTAATTCTGCACCCAAGCCGACAAACTAAGTTGTTAATTTGTGCTGAACCAAGCACAATAACGACTCTTCAGTCAACATGCTCTGTTGTTGTTTTATCCTTAACAGTTGTATGATTTCATTTGTGGAGGCAGAAACATTTTGCAACCAAGTACAGTAAATTTCGCTTTATCTCATCTTTGAATCAGCTCTGCACCTAAAAGAGAAACATCTTCTGTACTCTAAGGTGTGATCCTGCACGTTCTAAACACCGTGTTCCCAGTAAGTGTAGGCATGTGCAGAGGCAAGTGCATGTGCATGTGCAGGGCAAAGAGAGGCGGAGAAGGGATGGTGAGATAAAGAGACAGGAATAAAAGAAAGATGAAGAAACTGTGGGGGTGGAGGGAATAATGAAAATGTTGGTGTGCAGCTGTGTTATCTTGTCACATTCTTTTATATATTTCTCATATCCTTTTATGGCCCTTTGGCTCAAGTTGAGCCTCTTCAGGTAATGGAGGTTGGTTAGACAATGACAAAAACCCATATTAAAGCTTTTAAATCGTCTGGGAAGACAAGTGATGGGAGAGTGAATGATCTTGATCCTTGATGGACGCTGCCTTTGTTACATGCTGTTTCCCATTCGTGTTTTATTAGAGGACATGTACCACATGAGGCAAGATGGCAGAATTATTTGCGTTCAGCTGTTAGATAGACGAGAAAACTGATTCCACTCTTGTGTCTGTATCTCAGACATGTACCAGTACCAGAGCTCTGTATTGACTTACTACTGTCATACTAGTGCGAGCTGAAGCTGGAGATCTACTTGGTTGCTGAGTCAGCAAACGTTGATCTGAGATGACAATGTACCGTTTATTAAAGCTACGTGTCAGAGTGCATGCTGTCAGTATGCTAATCCTGGTACTGTATACACAGAGGAGATTGGAGATGTCTGATTTGAACCTAAAATCATAACCTCATAAATCTCTATAATGTTTTTGTTTTGCATGTTTTAAACTAATTGCATATATTGTGCACACTGGACGTTGTTCTCACAGAAGCCGACATGTGTCTGTTCGTGCAGTACAACATGTTAGGCAAGTTTATCATTTCAACTGCCTGGAGAAAATCCCCTTTACTGCATTTTGCATCTCCGTCTTTCTCTCTCTGTGGCAATTGAAGGCCTGTGGCTCGTCGTAGACCCACTAACATCATGTTACAGAGGCCAATTCATCTGCGTTTCCTCTGCTCAGTCTCTCATCTCATCTTGCTCAAGTTCAGGACCTTTTTTTTATCTCAAATACACTGTGAGGGAACAGATTGTTGACTTTTCTGAGCAAACAACCTGTAATAGGAATCTAACTTTTTTTTTTCCACCTGTGGTATGTTGATGATTATCCTTGCTACCGAAACAAGCGACTAAATACTGTAATGAGTAATAAGCGATTCCAGATTAGCAAACACGGAAGAAGGGAAGAACCCTCTCACTGATCATCACCTCAAACATCTGAATCTTTTTAGATTTCTTGTGTAGTTTTCAAGGGACAGTGCATCAAAATGAGAAGTACATTACATTTACAGATAATGTAAGCCTACTATAATATTGTGAATGAGCAGGTTTATGTCAGAGGCTGGGATGTACACGGTGGAAAACAGAATTTCCTTTACAAACGCTGTTAGTTTGTTCTGCTCTAACAGTTTCACATGACTTGGGTTTTTCACTGCTTTCACTGTGCACAATCACACAGAACTAGAGGTTTGTTCTGCTTTCCCTAATGGAAAGTAATTACTGTAATTTAATCATGTTATCTAAAGGAGAGAGCTGTGCTGAACTAGTCGCAGCTAGAGTCACTGAAAATCTGCAAATGTAGACATCAAAGGTGTTTTACTCAACAGTGTCAACGTATCTCTCATAAAAGCTGCCATGAACGGCACAATTGTCCTTTGCTGGCCTCTTAACCTCTGTCTCTGCAACTGATTCATTGTAAATCTCTTACTCCGCTGTGCCTAATTGCTGTTGTAATGTAATCAGGTCCATATTAGCCCAGTTTAGTGCTGGTGGTACAGAAGGATTAGGACTGGAGTGGAGTGGATTTGTGTTGTAAAAGCATTAAGTCCAACAGGGGACCTGCTATTAAAGCCTCTGTGTTACTAAAATAGATGATTCATTTCTGATAGTAGAGATAGATATGTGCTTCTGTAAGCAGCAAGACAGATATAAGATACAAGATAATGAACTGGGTTTACTAATCATTTCAAAAGCACATTTATAAGTCAAGTCAAATGTTTGTTCCGTCTCCAGAGTTGTTGAGTCAGATGTCAGGCCAGACATCTGCATGTCTGTGCTGATGAGCCAATTAGTCAGCGCCATAAGCCTGTGATGCTGTGAGTCTGGTAACACTGGTTCCACTGAGGGATTAGGACCGGACTAGACCGGATTTGCTTTACATCAGAAACACAGAAACCACATGGACAAAGTCCAGCTACATCTATAAATGAGCCATCACTCACTCCCATGTCTTTGTGATTTTTCTCTTAGATGTATTTATACAGTTTGGTTCCCTGCTAGTCTGTGAAGTTTCTAGATGGAGGCTGTTGTTACTGTGTAGACCTGGATCCTGTTCAGTCCGGTCTGGATGTGAACGGTGTTCTGTCTACTTTAACTGGACTTAACCTACAGCACATGGGATGGCACTGAGGTGTGTGTGTGCTTGCTCACTTGCTTGTGTGTAAGCTGCATAGCAGAGATTTAAGGTCATGTACAAATATGGACATGTTGTCTTCTCTGTGTGTGTCTCAGTTCGTGTTTACAGTTTGTGGGTGTTAATGAGGTTATTTCATCTGTCTAATAAAGGCAAACTCTGTAGAGCTCTCAATACTGCTATGTGCTAATCCATTGTTATATAATGAGGCTCAGACACACACACACACGCACAAACACACAGTTACTGGCTTCCAAATAAAGCTAATGATGTGCCTGGGAGTGTTTACACTGCATGCAATGTAATGCTGCAGAAGGATTAGTACTTGAACTAAAGCAGAGTTAATAAACAACTGCAAGAAAAGTACAAGTGGTGGAACAACGCAAAATGAAAAATGTACATAATACAAAAGTGGTCTGAAAGAAAACAATGTTTTCAGTAGCCACATAAAAATAAGTAATTTAGGAGTCAAGAAAACTGCTGTGTTTTTTGTTTTTTTTTGCATTTTCCAGAATAACAATCTATTGTAATATTACGATGGAACTGCAGCTTGTTAAATGTTACGCTCTGCCTGTGAAATATGGTTTTAACATTATGGTAAAATACTCTTAACAGATTTATGAGGATCACACCCTGTTTAATGTGTCAGACTGGAGATCATGTTGTACTGCTGGATTTATTAACACTATTTGGTTAACATAGCTATAAAATGAGTAATAATTGCTATAAAAATGTTCAGTTATTCTGTGCCACTGATTTACATACATGCAATGTAATGTAATGTATGTTGCACTAAGCCTTTTCTGTTTTACAAGCTGGAGCATAAGGTGAAGTATAAAACACACTGAGGCTCGGTGTGGTGACCTTTACTTTACCCGACAACCTCTGGACTTTCACTTAGACACTTCTTGGCCTTTTTATAAAACAGGTTCATGCATTTAACTAAAAACAATCAGAAAACACATAGATATGAGGTCTAGCTGATTTCCAGGTAGCAGACTCACTACTGCAGCACTGTTAAACTAATTGCTCCATACACTGTAAATTCAGTTCTCGTGGATTTGGACCTCTGATAATTTACCTTGAAATCTGCTTATGAATCAGCCTTCATATAAAAACCTGCTGATGATCACATATGTGTTTCGTTGCGTTTGGACTGTTTACAGTCTAAAATCATGAGTGAGTAAGAGAAGCTCTTCCCTCTGCCGTAGGGGACCACAGACTGTCATGAAGACTCTACCAGCTTTATTTTTTCTTCTGCACCAGAATACATTGTTTCACTAGTTTACAGTAATATGTGTGAAAATAATTTCACTAACAGCTTTCAACCATCTTTGGTTGAACACTGTAACTGTTGGGTTTTTCTTTTTCGTCTCTCTCTTTCTAATATTCTTGTGTTTATCTAATGCGCTCTTCTTTCCTTTCATGCTGCTCTTTCCCACAGCCCCTCTCTCTGACCTCTTCCCTCCCTGTTTATCCCTCTGTGCTGTTTTCTCACTGTCTTTTCTCTCACTCCCACTGGCTCTTTATTTATGTGTCCCTTTCTCATCCTCGTACGCTTCTTCTGTCTCGCTTTCTTTACAAATCCAACTTTCTGCTTGTGCTTCTCCGTTTCTCTCCTTTCCCCATCATCCCTCCATCTGTCTCATAGATGAAGCGGGGGATGACACCGTGGGGAGCCGGCTTTGGAAGTGGACACAGGTCAGTCATTTTGACCCCTGACACTCTGACTTTGACCTCGGCACATGTCCACATTAAAAAGAGAAGTTCCATGAAAGGACAGTTGAACCTGACAGGAACAGTTTGACACTTAGTCACTTTCTTGTCAACAGTAAGTTAAGAAGATTGTCGCTGAACATGTGGATTGGTCCTTAGCTCGTGTTAAATAGCCACACACTGGACTGTAGTGCCTTTGGATTCAGCTCTTTACTAAATACAGTTATTTCAATTGTGAACCAATTATTTCACCATATGTAACTGTGACATTGATTAATGGAGTGTAGCAGTCGTATTGCACTATGGCTCCAAAACACATTTAAAAAAATGTTCTCAGGAAATTTTTAAAATGTAATAGTTGTTTTTTCTAGCGATTGTGACATTTCTTTGTGTGGTGGTGTTTACTTTCTTTCTTAAGCACTTCATTGTTTCCTGTTCATATCATAGACAACATGCTTCATGTGTTTATCTGTTTGTTTCTGTCTGTGAAGCTGTTTCCTAGAGATGTTGCTAAGCCTCTTGAATTCAGTGTGTGTGTGTGTGTGTGTGTGTGTGTGTGTGTGTGTGTGTGTGTGTGTGTGTGTGTGTGTGTGTGGTGAACTCTTGGCTGAAGTTGGATCAGACAGGAAATGGATCAGTCCAGCACTATCAGCTCCTATAATAATAATAATAATAATAATAATAACAGCAGCATGCGTCTGTTTATGAGCATGATGCAAAGATGCAAATATCAAACACCATAGCTGAAGGTTTATTAAAGTAGTGATATCACAGGCTTTAGTTATTTGTGTTTCTGCTGCAGATGGAATTTGAGGAAAAGATGGCAACAGTGATCATTGTAACAACTTTTAACAAAGGTTAAGATGATGGAAATAGCTAAGCTTTATGTAACAATGACGAAAGGCCTTTAGCACGTCAACAAACTCTGGAATTTTCCATCTGTTTCTATAATATAAACCGTCTGTAAACACACTTGACAAGAAGCTCCCCAGCCGCTTCCCTAATGGAGAAAGAGACAGAGAGGCTGTTCACACTGAGAGCAAACATGGGAAACACGGCTGCTGCCTTGTAAACTTTCTAAAAATGAACAAAAGAAATGAGAAAAATTCTCCCACATATTCAAACAAATTGTATTCAGTGTTGTGCCAAAACGATCCCAAATCAAGGTTCACTTACCAGCTTTTTCTGGAACTATGAATTATATCATGAGTGGATGGAGTTTGCTCAGTTGTCATGGAGATGTATGTGTTGATATACACGCTCAGTGGCACTTCTGATTTTATTCATAGGACGTCAAGGACTTCTCGTCTCTGCTGAGAACAAACTATTGCTACGCAGCGAAGCTGTCTTTTTAACACGCTGCATTTCCTTTGTTCAATCCACACAGAAGCAGTAAAGTAAAACAAAAGTTGTGATACAACGAGGACATCTTTTTCTACATCCAGTATGAGATATGTTACATCAGTCCCAGCAATTTATGGTTTTTACACTTTACGCTTTTCAGGTTACTCAGGTGTAGAGATGCTGGTTGCTAATTAGTTTTTAACCTTTGAGGAGAACAGAGCTGTGTTTTTTCCTCAGCTTTATTTAATGTACTGACCTTTGACCTTCAGATTACATTTAGGCCGTGCATCATTTATGGACAGCAGGTTGGAATTGTTTTTATCCTTTTAAAATCCTGTGTTGGCTGCATTTAATTAACGTCAGTGACTAATTAACAATATAAGTATTAACATGAAACATTAAAACACAAATTATGACATTATTTGTAAATGTATTTTTCCATTTATTAATACCATAGATATATTTTTTTTTACTCTGTGGTATGAAACCTGTTGCTTTGAAGTAGCACATCATAGCTGTTTTGGAAGCTACGTGGTTTCAAGCTTGTTTTGATCTAGGAAAATGTTCCAGTCTCTCTAGTCCATAATCCTATGATCATGACCACAACAAACTTTGTGAATGTGCACTGTAATGAACTGTACCAAATAAATGGTGGCGTAGCCGCAATTATTTCAAGATATCAATTTAGGGAAAACCAGTTATGACTCAGCTTCCTGCTAAACTGCACAGGAAATATTGTGCGTACAGCACAGAGCTAATTAGATTTGGGACTCAAGCGGGGAGTCATGTAAAACTTTAATGTTCCCTCTGTATGAGGGAACTAACGGGTTCAGTATGATGAAATTAAACTCTGATGGCCTCAGACGTCCGGGAGAAGGATCAGTCCTATGAAATAAAGTGATTAAAACACTTCTCAGAATTTCTTGTGGTTGTTATGTGATGCCATGCTAACAAATTCTCAAAATCTTTTTTTTAGTCTTTAAGAACAAAAAATGTTTTTCTAGAAAGCAGCTCATCATAAGTTTCTCCATGTCTCAGCAGTGACAGGGCTGCCATGGCGTCAGGACCTCCAGATGTGATGGCCAATCAGGAGCCTGCTGAGCCTGCTCAGGAAGAGTGCTCAGGTACAGTAATGTTTCATTGAACAGCTAATTAAGTTTATTTTTATGTATTCAAAGCCTTTCTTCACTGAAATCATTTGAAAACCTTCTGTCTTCAATTAATTTCCGTACGTGGTTTTGGCTTTTTTGCTTGAGTCTCATTTCATCTTTAATGATTTGATCCTATGGTGCCCGTGGTACGTCCATGTAGGAACAAACTACTGAAAAATCTTAACTTCAATACACTCTTCATCCCCCCAGCTAGTTTGTGTTGCCTCACACCAAATGACACTAATATTAGCAAGTGTATTTTTAATGTTAGATGTACAGCAGCCGCACCAGGGAAATATAAACCCAATGCCCAGAAATGCCCCATAAAAAGGTGATGTAAAACAGTGGTAAATTTGACTTTTTCCTAACTTTATTTTTCTGGATATGTTTGTTGTAGGCATCAACATTTTCAAAATACAATTGAGTTGATCAGTAAAAATAAATAAATGGCTCCATACATTTAAAAATAAATACATCTTGCCATAATAGATGAATGAAATTTAGAGGCAGACATGTATAAATAAAATAATTATTTGCATTTAGTAAATAAAACATATTTTATTAATATTTATTGCATACTTTTTTTTAAACATGGTAATTTTATCATTTATTCATTTATTTATTAATTTCCTTTCTCACCTTTGGGCCACCATATAACCAGGAGCATGTTGGTGTAAAAGTTCATGTCTAACACCCACAAACATTGTGGGAGAATGGTTTCTCGTGAGCCGCTGTTCTTGTCCTGGATGTAAATACCAACAGGTGTTAGTGTCAGAACTGAGTGGATGGTAGAACATAGAAGTGTGATGATTCAAACACATGCAGCAGCGAAGATCAGGGCAGCTCAGGAGTCACAATCTCCTTGCTGTTGTTGGCAGGAAATGAAGAGAAAGAGAAAGCTATCGTTATCTCTCGCTCGTGCACAGAGACACAAACACACAGAGATGCACGCTGTCTGTACAGATGGACGGCAGCACATTTACTGCTTCTGGTGTGTTGGGAGGTCTGTGTGTGTGAAGACACTATGGGAAGGTTATTGTAAAGTGAATCAAAAATATGCCGTGTGTGTGTAATGGATCGGTGATGTCATTTGAGTCTTGTTGTTTTCTTTTATTCCAGTTATTCCATTCATTAGCTGTACCGCTTGTTCTGTCTGTATATCTGCAGACAGTGAGGAAGAGGTGGCGTACACCTTATTCAGGTCACCAGTTTATCACAGGACTCACATGTAGAGACAGATAAACACACATTTGTGCTCACAATCATGACCAATCAACCTGACTGCATCTCACCCCCGTCGCTCATTCCGTTTATTATTTATGTCAACAAACCGTTATGAACTAAACTCACAAATACAAGATCACCACATTTCACTCTCTCTCACCGGTGTGGACGCTTTAGCTCCCTTCTCCTCATGTTTCTCCCCCTCCATTGTTTCCCTGTCAAAGGTCACCATCTTCTCATTGTTTTCAGGTGGAGTTCAGGCCCTGCTAGAATGCTATTCTGAGTGTGTGTGTGTAGTCATGTTTAATGTACTGTATATTGTGAAATTATTGTATGTTAGCCCTACAGTCACACTGAGCTACACTGACCTTCCATTGAAGCAGTGGCCTTTTTTCAGCTCTCTATGGCTGCAGACCTTTAACTTAATAGTGCATTGTGCCTAAAATAGCACAATAAATGACACTGTCGGCTGGTGTTTCCCCCGATTTTTCATCTTGGCAGTGCAGACGGGCCTATGAAGTGTCATCAAAAAGCATGCTGGAGGCTCCTCAAGTAAATAGAGCAGTTCACTTCAGGGTCCAGACAAAAGAGAGGAGAGTTTTCAGCCAACATTCCCTCAAAAAATGGGATGAAAAACAACGTTATGTGTTGTTTGATGGCCACTTATAAAAATAGTGTGGCTGTTGTGATATTTGTACTCCATGCAGAAAAGACAGGCTGACACTAAAGTTCCACTTTTAGTTGTTTTTTTGTTTTTTTTGGTGTTTTGTATTCATTAACAACACATGCAGGATCTTAAAAGAAAGTGAACTGCTTGTATGTGAAAGACTCCATCATTTTGGGATGTGTTCCTAAGCAAGTGACCCAGAAAAGTTAAGCGCCTTGGCTCGAGTCCCATGTTTAGATTCTAGACATATTTCATCTGTAATTTAGCTTCAACCAGAAGGTGTATTTTTAGAGATAAGAAGGAACGCTTGAGGATTGCCCACTGGGAGAAGGACAAAAATGACACAGCTAGTATAAAAATGATGTTTCTTTTTTAAGTCTCTTCTGAGGATTTTTTATGGCCCGGGGATGTGATTTCACAGCTCATTTATTTTGTTTCTCTCACAGCTTCTACATTTTTTCTATATTTCCCTCTGTCTCTCTCTGGGATTTAATATATCGGATTGGGATAATATAGGTGATCATCTCTCCCCTGATGATGCTAAGTTGTGTTTAGTAACAGTGGGGATGCCTCAGTCTGTGATGAGTGGTTTAGGGTTAGTACTGATGGAAGGTAGATGCACTGTAGTCTATGATCATCTGTAAAACAATTCCACAAGCCAGCTGATCCATGAAAGTGAGATAACATGCAGATCTGTCGCCACAACAACACATACTGAGGCTTAGACTCCAACAAGAAAAACAAAAAGCATGTTTCTTTATACCCACTGTTAGAAAACTAATGAATGTGGAGCCCAGTCACAGTCATGTGGGACAGGGAGAGAGGACCAGGGGGCATTTCAAGCTCTGGATGAGTGCCTTACTGACTGAAAGCAATGAAAGCAGTTTGTAGCTGTTTAATGACTTATTAAAGAGTTGTTGAGTTTTCCACTGTGGTGCTAATGGTGTGGACTCACTGGGAGGGCAGGATTTACAAGTCTGTGTGTGTGTGTGTGTATCTGCATTCATGTGTGTGTGCACACATCAGTCCGTGAGTGGTTTCTCCTGAGCTGCCTTCTTGCATCTTTACAGCTAATTCAGGGATAATTGCTCAAAGTAGAGTTCACGTGAAGGCAGTGTGTCACTTTCTCATAATGAATCACTGTGCAGCTGTGGTGTCAAAAGAACATCACTGTGAGGAGAGTTAAACAGTGTTTTTCTTTCACATTCTTTCTCTCGTTTCTCGTCTGTTTTCAGGAAAGAAAAAGTCCAAGTTCCAGACGTTCAAAAAATTCTTTGCTAGGAAGAAGAGAAAGGAGCTGTCAGCCACCGGAGCAGACGCAGTTCTCAAAGGCAGCCAATCAAGTGACAATGTCAGCAAAGCGTCAGAGAATAACACGCTCACTCGATCGGAGAAGGACAAAGACTCTGGGTAAGATCAGACCCCCCCTCACAGATACACACAGTTACAGTCCGGGTGAAGTGAAAACACTTTGTTTTTAACGTATCTGGTGTGTGGTATTTAGTTTTGTGGGAAACAATCTAATATTGTTGTAGCGGCGTTTAAAAGAACACGGTTTATATCAGATATCACATCTGGAACATCAAGATAATTTCAGGAGAGAGAGTTGAAGACTTTTATAAATGTCGATGAAACCACATTACAATCAGCTCTGCCACTGTCAGCGGCTTCAGTTAATTATTTTGGTAACTAACCACTAGCAGGTTTATTAGCTTGGAGAGTGTTATGTTGTTTAACATTGTTCCTGCTCCAGCTCCTCACCTGTAGTTTTCTCTTCTGTAATGTTTTGTAGAAGAGAGTGATGGGCAGTGATGAACAAAATGCAAGAGGGAAAGTAAATAGAACAGTAGAGAGATAGTAGTGAAAAGCTCTTTTGATGGACTGTTTCAGTCAGGCCGCCTAACAAGTTAGTGGTAAACTAACCAACGAGCCTTCTGAGTAGTCATTATATCGCCACGCTTCCTGCTCCACCTGTTTTATATGGATAAACATCACTTTGTGGGCTTTACCCAACAATAAGGATATCACTAATGCATTACTAATATCACCAGCAGGCACGTTACATCACAGTGAATATCCACCACATTGTTGGCATGTTCCACTTTCTTCCTGCTGTGGCCCAGGATGGGGTCTCTGCCCGTTATGTCACAGTTCATCACTCCTTTCAGATAAACACCTCCTCTTGTGTGAAAAGGACGGGGATAATTTAAGAAAGGAAGATCATGTTTTACCAACCATCTCCTGTCCTGTCAAACTCACCTCAGTGGAGGCTCAATGCTTCCTGTTTTGCTAACAAGTAGTGAAATGTCTCTTCCTGTGAACAGTCCTGGTTTCCTTTGTTTTCCTAACTGTGCCACTTCCTGCCTTCTTGACTCTTGACTTTTCCTCAGCAGCACAGGATACACACTGATCAGCAAGACGGTTCACACTATCTGGTGGTTTTAATGTTGTGGTGGCAGACATACGCAGCAGCGTGTGTTCTGACACCTGTCGATCATGGCCTCCGCAACATGGACACCACCAGGTGCTGTGGTCTGATCCTGAAATTCCAAACATTTGATGTCTGTGAAGATTCTCAGTCATCCAGGTAAAGTAGTCTGAGGATTGAGTCATGGCAACTGGACTTGCCAGTTGCCATGACTCATGACTTCGCCAGAAGAAGTCCAGTTGCCATGACTCAATCCTCAGACCAAACATTTGATGTATGATACTTAATGGTATTTTTTTTTAATCGGTTTATTCTTCTTTGTTTATTTCTGCTTCTTTCTTCCTGTTTCCCACAGGTCAAAGATCAGCCTGGGCAGCAAGGCCTTGTCACATGACTCAGTCTTTGTTTCTGACTCGTCTGAGGCCAATGAGGCTCTGGGGGCGTCTCAAGACAGCATTCATGGCAAAGTGAAGTCATTACAGGTACACAGCTGCACACATACACTTAACTGTGCACATAAAAAGCACATCTGACCTTGTAGATAGTTTCCTTCAACCAGATGAGGCAGTTTTAAGCTCGTAGTGAAACATGCTAAATCCCCCTGAGGACTAGGATCCCAACCTTTGACCCACCTATAGATGCAGAGGCAGAGAAAAGAGGATTTGACTGTTTAACAAATAATAAACAAATGAAGTTTTTATTGTTTTTAAGGCCGAAAGTGTCTGTCATAAACCGTATTTATCAGTAAAGGAGTTGACACAGAGTATATTTAGCTCGGGGATGGAATAGGCTTACGACACTGCCAATCCATACTGAAGGGTGATGCTTTATGATGTGGTAAATGTGACAGAGGAGTCAGCTAGAGCTGATATGTATCAAAAGGACAGGTCAAATCCGAATCGACTGAAGCACAATGAAATGACGGGAAGGTTATAAGAAAAGCAGACAGACAGAATAAATGTCTGTCACAACAACCAGCTATAACAGGAAGACCTCTGCTAAGCTACCTGCGAGACAGTGAGAGTTAAACAGTGTCTTAAGGGGATTTGCTGAAAACTTTCTGCTGTAGCTCAACTGCAGAGGAAGTGCTTAGTTTGAGCTTGTTTGCAGATGAGAAAAGAAAAGAAGCAGAGACAGTGTTTAAAGGCCAGTGCAAATATGGAACAATTTTTAAGGACAAATTCATAACCTAGATACAAAAGTTAAGACTCGGAAAGTAAAGATTACACAGAATGTTGATTTGCATAAATTAAATTTACCGTGAAATCATATCAGGATACTTCCTGAGTGTAAGCCTCAGTGGGAGCTGCGCTGACTTTGTGATGGAGCAGAATGAGGTGTTTATTTTGCACCTGAGTGCTTGAGTGACTGCTGCAGGGTAACACATTAACAAGCCGATAACACAGCACACACGCACACACACAGAAGGTCTTTGTTGTGTGCCAAATGACGGTCCTCACTATTTGATTTCTGTTAATCAAACTCCACATTGATTCAATCCAATACTAGACTGTAAAATCAGTGAAACATTGTAAACACCAACACGCTGTAGTTTATCAGATTTGTCTCCTTTGCGTCTCCACAAAACCCTTGAAAACACCTTCACTGCACTGTAACATGCATGTATGACCAGTAATTATTGCTCAGCTGTTTTGCTCCAAACATACAGTAGATGAAACACATACAAAAAGAATGTGTTGCCTACTTTTGTTCCTTCTGCTGCAGCTCCAGCTGAAGCAGGCCATCAAACTGGGCTCTCCTCCAACCCTGATATGCATGAAGGGGAGAGAAGATGCAGGAACCATGTCTGAGGATGATGGTCTGCCCTGTAGTCCGCCTGAATACACCACACTTCAAACAGTCATGGTAACACACACATACAGTACTGAGTAATGTCCCACTCTGCAGCCTGTAGTTAATGCCATTTGTTTCAAGTGGCATTTATTTTTTCCTCTCTGCATCTCTCAGAATCAGGCTCAGAGGAACAGCTCTATCAGTCTGGAGGGAGTGGAGCGAGATGATGATCAGGTAAACGTGCCTATGTGATTACTTAGCATTGTGGATAGATTCTCCGTCAAATCCTGGTTCGGATAATTTCATGTTACGATATGTGATTTAGAAAGGCGAGGACGTGAGGAGAGACTCGTGTGAGCGTGGAGCTCCGTGTGGTGGTGACACGCCTCTTCATGTGACTACCATCATAACAATATCTCATGATCCAGTCCAGTCACTTCCTCCGTCTGTCTATCCTCCTGACCTCAAGTGTCCCATATGCTCCGCAACAGCACTGTCAGTTTCAACAATTCCCTAAAGTTGTACTTTTTGAATGGACAGAAACATAGTGCCAACATATCCCGATACCCTCAGCTAATCATTTAGTTCTGCTGTAATGTGGGCAAAAAGCACAGTCAGCAGAGTATGACAAATGAGCATTTAATGATAGTGCTGTTTTAGCAATTTCAGAAGGGTTCTGGTCATTTTTCTGCTGAGAGGGACCACAAATGGCAAGTTAGAGAGACAGGCACACAAAAACCTGAAAAAATATCCCTTTTTAAGTGCATTCCACACACAAGAATGTGGTCAAGGAGGACTGTAGTCGCTGTGGCACTTTCTGAAGCCTTTCTATTCAGTAAGAACTGGTGACAGAGTTTTTAGAGAGATTTTATTCTGAAAACACAGTAGATTTCATCACAGGACTTACTGAGCCGGTCCACAATATCCATATCAGTCTAAAATCACCCCGCGTGCTTGCATCTGGGTCAGTCTGTTTTGTTTTTTTTGTTTTGTCTGCCTCTTGTCTTGTCATATCTTAAGATTTAAAGAATGAAATGAAGGAAGATTTCAGTTCTGTCTGAGTTACCAAATTAAAGCTGCACTGATTAATATTTTTCTATGAACAATGGATCAAATGTTATGTGTAATGTAAAGTCAGTCACTTACAGTAACAAACCCACAGTGAATTATGTCTCTAGAAGAAACATATTGAAATGTCACGTCAAATGTCACGTTTGTCGTTCAGTATTTTCATATCTATAACTAGTGATATTTTGTAATTACACGTAAAGATTTAGCTTTAACTCAACTCAACTTTAGCTCAAACAAATGCATACTGCATCTGTAGCATTGCAAACAGCTGCCATGTGCTTAGTGTGTGATGTTTGAATATGGCCTGTGTGGTTTGTGTGTATCAGTGGGTGTGGTAACAACACAACTCTGAAGCAGCTCTTTAAACCTTAAATGGAAGCCCGCTGCTTGACCTTCCCATCCTCTGTAGAGTGTGTCACTTTCTCTCCTTCCCTGTGTCTGTTTTTCTGACCTTTTCTCTCTTTTCTCTTTTCTTCAGCCACAGTACTGTACATGTTATTACACTGAACCTGTGTGTGTGTGTGTGTGTGTGTGTGTGTGTTCAGACTACATTCCAGTGGTTTCTCTGGCCGTCCACGTGTCTGCTTGTAGTTACAGCATTGCCTCTGACACTTTTTTTTGTTTGTGTTTGCTGAGGTTTAGATATGTAAATCTCTAAAACATTTACCACAGACCCAGTACAGTGCTGCCAACTTGAGCAAAGAATGATGGTTAAAAACTATATTTGAGAATTAAATATAAAAATAATGAAGTCCTTGTGACTCTGAATAATTCAAGGCAAACATTTTTTTATAGGAAGAAATTCCCGATTACTGAATTTAGTTTCCTGAAACTAGTAGTTGTTGGATGGATTAATAGATGAGGATAAGCTGGTATAATGTGAATTTGTCTGGGTAAAGAGGGAAACTTCTGCAGTGTTGGTCTTGGAGATAAGAATGGCTAATATTTATACAGCTGGACTCACTTTCTCTCGCTCCCTCTCTTTGCTGGTGTAGCTCTGTTTCCTTTTATTTTATCTTTATCTGCCACCTTTATCGTTTAAGTGAAAACCCTGCTTTTATCATAATGAACACACTGTATTCTTTCCAGACTCAGTGTTGGGCTGTTTTGTTTCTCAAAGCTAGGAACAAAGTGGGGAGCAATGATTAAAATCAGTGATGTGACTCGGTCTGTCTGGAGCTGATTCACTGGGAAACAATGGGAGACAAACGTTGAGGATATAGTGGGACATGTATACAATTGTCCCCAGGACATAAGTGGACAAAGTATTTGTTTGGAGTCGAGCTGTACCAGGCAGTTTATTTACCTGCATTCACAAGTGCCGAAGGAGTATTTCTTAGTTAACAATCTGCTTGAATCTTTCAGTAAAACCCCATGTATCTGTTTCTTTCCAGCTGTCCTGTGCTGCTTCCAGTAGAGCAGTGAGCCCCCTGGTGGTTCCAGGGGACTTCAGTCAGCCAGCCAGTCCCTTCGGCTGTCTGGATAACTCTGCTGCCAAACATAAGATGGGCCTCAGACACAAAGCCTGCAACAAGAGGAAACCTACCAGTGTAAGACGCATCCAAAAGCTACATGCACTGATACACATAAAACCAGTCTTCTACTCATCAGCAGGAAAGATGTTTGCTGAATTTGTGAATCTGCATCTTCTGCTTAGAGGACTGTCTAGCTTGAGCACTACGTCACTATGGATGACTGAGGAGCACTGATGATGCTGATGTAATTGCTAATATCTTGCGTTCCTGCAGAGGTTGGAGTTGAAAGCAGAGACAGACTCTGTGGATGAGGTGCTGAACACTTCCATAACAGAAGTTTCAGCAGGACAACAGAAGACAGAAGGTCAGATGGTTTTCTTCTCCTTCTGATTAAATGTATGGCAGTGACTGCCAGTATTAAAATGTAATCATTTAATCTAATTCATATTTCATATCCCACTGTTTTAATATTTAACTTTACATTTCAGTTTTGAAATTGCAGTTACTGCCAAATGTATAATTAAAATAAATAAAGTAATGGCCTTTTTATATAATGTTTTTTGTAATTTATTGAAGTTCAACATTTCATTACCATGGTATCATGCCTAAGAATTCACTAAAATTTTATGATGTTTTTAGTTATTATTACTACTATCATTATCATAACATTTTTTATTGTTATTATTATTAAATTATGCATTTCAAAAACAAGTATGACACGATTTTTAAAAATACAAACTAATACGGAAATTTAAATTGATCATTTAATTTTTACATTGCCATCTGCAAACTTCCATATATCACTGTGTAAGATCAAATTGATCTGTGAGACCTTTGTCCCTGTCTGTCATGTAGCTGTAGGGTTTGATGAGCTGAAAGTGAAAGTGGAGAGGGAAGAAGAAGAAGATGAAGATGAAGAAGAGGACGAGGAGATGAAGCAAGAGCAACCACAGCATTCCACTCAGTCCCCGTTGAGAGATAAGGAGGAGAGGGAGGAGGGAGAGGAGGAGGGGGAGGAAGAGTCGGAAGCAGAACAGGATGTTTCTCACGGCCCAGACACTTCTCCTACTGAGCCAAGTCTCTCAGAGGAGGACGTTTCAGACGCCCAGCCCCTGCCCTCCTCCAAGCCCAGCTCCACAGCTTCCTCTGTGGACAGTCCCAGGTGATTAGAAGCAATTTCCTCCTTGTTTTCTCCTCCTCACAGTCTCAGTTGTTTTTGTTTTCTCCTTCTGTCAGTCTGACCTCTCAGTTTCTGCTTCTAGAACCACACCAGAGCCCCCTGCTGGTCCTAGAGATTATTGTTTGGACTCTCTAGGCATTGGCTATGGAGATGAGGAGAACAGAGATGAAAATGAGTTAGCACTGAGAGGAGAAGAAGACTCAGTCCAGGAAGATGCAGAGGAGGAAGAGGCGGAGAAGGAGGAGGAGGAAAAGGAGGAGAGTTCTCTCTTACAGGAGGTGCTGAACTCCCTTAAGACTCCTCTTGCATCTTGCTCACTGGGCATGGAGACTGAGGATGTCGTCCTGAAGATGGAGAAGAGGATAAAAGAAGCAGAGGGAGAAGAGTTTGAGATAGAAGAAGGAGAGGAGATGAAAGAAGAGGAGCCAGAGAGGGACGAGGCTCTTAGTTATCAGGCCGACACCTCGGGCTCAATATTGTTGGGTCACACCACAGAGGAAGAGGAGGACATTGACACTGTTTCCTGTCAAGATGAACTAGTTCCTGACGAAGAGTTGAAAGAAGAAAAAGAGGAGGAAGAAGAAGTATCAGTGGAACAATTCAGTCAACATGGTGTATGTATTTCTGATGATGTTGTAAAATCATGAATTATAGAGCACGGTGGGCCTTATGCAAGTTCAGTTGTTCAGTGGGTTTCACCAAACTATACAGTGTAAAGTTACATGATACATTCAAGCGCTCAAGAGAGTGAGTCAGAAATCTGCAAAATAACATATTTACATATTGTGTGAGTAGTGTCTATAGTTGTCAGTATTGTCATCATGGAGGTGTAGAGTGGCTTTAATAAAGAGGGAATGGTAAAATTTAAGTAAAGTATAAATCACAGAGCACATCCCATTATAGTCTCTGCCAGGTAAAATGGAAGATGTTCTCCTGGACAACAGAGTCCATTAAGATCTTAGGGTAGCTGTTGGAGAATTGTTCTGCAGACTACTGAACAGTACAGGTTGTCATGGTGCCAAAATACTCATGTAGTAAATTAGCGATGCCCGTTAAAATAATATGGTGAATAGAATATTTATTATATATGTGTGTGTCTGGCCTCCTGACTAAACATCCTATTAGCTCTGTTTCACCACCAAAACAATGAGCTAAAAGAGGCTGAAACGCTCCGTAGAACTGAGCACAACTACAAACAAGTAACAGTTGTGGATTGTCACCAGCAGCAACTGCTTTTATTTAACCAACAAGTTCTCCAAATAAAACGACCAAATACATAGGAAGTGCCAGAAAATGGCAAAAAAAAAATAAAATCGAAAAATGCCTGAGGTGGGCGATTTGCTGCATCAATAAAATCCAGGGAAATTCAATGGAAACAGACAAATTAATCTTGGTACACATAAAGCATGTGACGTTGTTGGAGAGATGAAAGAAAAACACTGGCAGACCAAAATAGATTTGTGTGGAGCCAAGTGAGATTGTATTGTTGCTCAAATTAATACATAAAACAAAGAGATATGCCATATTCACATGATGGTTTCTACATTCTTTTATTGAGTTTTCACTGGTTCCTTTTTAAGTATGCCAGCTTGTTAGTGCTTTAGTGCCATCTGTTGGAATATTAGTTACTAGCTGATGAAGGCCTCTAATCCTTTTGTTTGTCCTTGTGTTTGAATGTGTACATTTGGATGAAAACCCACTGAACATCTAGCTTTGCCATCATCTATATATATATATATATATATATATATATATATATAATAAAAAGAAAGATGTGTGACTAAGGTCATAGATGGTAATAATGTTGACTGCCAGTTAAGAACACAAAATTAACTATGGCCCATTTGCCTTGATGTGAACCTTGACCTTGTTGTTCTGTTTAATTAATATGACAATTAGAGGGTTTTTGTCACTTCAAGATACATATTGATGTTGTTTTTGGGCTGAAATGAATGATGCTGTTGTTTTTCTTGGGAGGACCGTCCCCATTTTACATATAGTCAACTTCATATTCATATAGTCAACTTCAAGTATTTATATTAGTTTAGGGCTTGAAACCAAAAGAATGAACTGAAAGGTGCTGAAATGCAGATCATAACTCTCGATGGACCTCTACTTTTTTTCCTCTCTATTTATCCTCCAGCAGGCGGAGAAAGAGGAGTCAGAGGAAGTCCAACCTGATGACGAAAATCATACACAAACACATGTAAAGGTAGAGGAAGAAGCGGAAGAAGATGAATATCAGAGTGAGGGTGAGGAAGAGGCGATAGAGCTGGAGAAGGAGCCAGATGTGGAAGAGGAAGGACGGGAGAAAACAGAAGAGGCTGATGAGGAGGTGGAGAGAAAAGGAGGGAAGGAGAGAGTAGAGGAGGCGGAGGAAGCCATAGAAGACGAGGAGGATGACGTAGAAGAGATGACGGAGAGGTTTCCTGATGCCGCAGATGATGAAGCACAGATTGCTGTGCCACTGCAGGAGGCGGATGAAGGTGTAGATGTTGTGGTTGGACATGATGCTGTGTACACCTCAAAACTCACAGATGATGATGATGGTGATGATGATGATGTTGATGATGATGATGATGATGATGATGAAATTCTTACACAAGTGGGTGATGAGGGATTCACCATTGTGCATGAGTGCCAAGCAAATTACAAGGAGAACTCAGGAGATGAGAGGGAGGATGGAGAAGAGAGAGAAGAAGATGTTGTAGAGATTGAATACGCCAAAGAAAAATCGGAATCAGGAGAAAAAGTGGAAGCAAAACAGCAAGTCGCAGATCAAACTGAACAAGATCTGGAACAGGAGATCGAAGAAATGTCACATCTAGACTTGAGAGAAGTGCAAAAAGATCAAAATGAAGCCACAGAACAAGCTAATTTCTCTACCAAGCCTTCTTCTTTGTCTATTCCAGAGTCCCTCTTTGAGACTCAGTCACAAGACAGTGGGTCCATCACTCCCAGTAAGACCAGCACTACCACTATCCACATTAATCTAGTCTCTCCCAGCACAGAGAAAGTTACCTCTTTCTTCCAACACTCCCCAACTGCTACACAGCCCAAAGAAGGTGAGTCCCCCTCTCATGCTGTAGTAGAGCAAGCTACAGCATCTGCAGAAGAAGAAGGAGGAGTGGACATTGAGGAGGAAGTAAAGGAGGAGGAACAGTTGCACCTGGACCAGGAAGCTACTCCTACTGACTCTGTGGAGGGACTATGCAACAGTTCAGATCAGAGTAAAGTCCGTTTCACCATCGCCCCCGCCTGGCAGAGATCACAAAGTCTGACTTCACCTTCCTCCCCACCTGCCTCCATCCCTTCTTCACCATCCACCACCACAGGACCTGGAGGTGAAGAGGCAGAGGCTGCGAACACTAAGGATCCGGCTGCTGAAGTGGAGCCAGCGAGTTCGGCGAAAGTTGAGAGGGTGCTGAGCCCTGGTAGAGTGAGGAGTGCAGGGAGCATCACGGCCAAACCACAAAACATTACAGCACCGTCTCCCTGCTCTGTTAATCCTCTGAATGTTGCAAACATCACAGGTAACAACAGTAAACATAATGTACAGCTTTTATGTGTTTGGACTTTGTTCAGGGTTGATTAGGCTTTAATCATATGCGTACTTCTGTTTTTCATGCAACATAAGCAATAAAAGTAGTTTAATCAAAGTCACATGAGGTGAAATGCTTAATTAAAATAGAAGGTAAACCACAGAGAGACTTTCCCACCTCCCACCTACAGGGAGCTCTGTCACAGTGGAGGGAAACCCTGACAATCCATTTGGAGTTCGTCTGAGGAAGACGTCAACTCTGCACCGCTTCAGCTCTGAGGAGGAAAACACAGAGGTGATGATCCCGAATGTGTTGTTACAGTTGATTGCATGTTGCACTTTAATGTAGTCTAAGAAAAAGTGGTTGGTTAAATGTGATTGGATGGATGAAATAGATACTCCATCCTTTTGCAGTTGTTCAGTTTCCAAACACTCCTCAATGCAGCTGAGTAATATGAAGCTATGTAGTAACTTTACCTTTACAGTTGTATAGTCAGTGAAGGCAGCGTAAACATTTTGTCTTTCATTTCATTGATTGATTTTGTCTTTTTCAGTCTCCTACTGAGGCACAAACTCAGCCAACCAGCTGTAAAGCTGAATTGACGCAGCCAATCAGTGTTAGGCCTGTCATAAGTCAGCTAGGCAGCAGCAAGCCCGCCCTCCCTAAGAAACCAGATGTACATGGAGACAGCGGAGGAAAGACCAAGCGCACCTCAGGTGTGTACACACATAAATACACATCTTTTTCTTACTTGCTGTTCTTCTAGTACCTGTAATAATCAAAATCCCACTTAGAAAAGTAAAGATTCAGCTCATGATTTAATAGTGCATCTGCAACATTATTGATTCAGACCCAGCTGCAGATCATGGTGTTTCTGGTGGATCGGATTCTCCCAGCTGGATATCTGTGGCCAAACAGAAACAGAAGATCTATAAAGAGAACTCACTAGACGAGATCACGGTGAAGAAGGTAATCTGTGTTTGCATATATCTGTGTGTGTGGTTGTGCTCTGTATGTCTTTCACATAAACACAGATTCTCATCAAAGCTATGAGGTGACGTTCACTGAAGGATTCAGTGTCTCAGACTATGCAGAGTAGAAAAGTTGTAGCGGTGTTTAAGAAGTTGTTCTTCATCACGTAGGCACATGTCACTATGAGGAGTTTATTTCTCTGTATGCTGTGTAGAGTACGTCACCACGCATTTCCAGCTATATCGTCAGTGTGACTAACCGTGCTGCTCTCTGACATTAGGAGGAACCAGAGAGGAAGAATTCACTGCCAACGTATGTCACCTCAGATGCAAACAGGGAGCAGAGCAACAAAACCACTCAGTCTGCCAGCAAAGGTCAGAACACAAACGCACACAGTTCACTGTTGTTCTACACTAATATGATGTGTTTAGTAATAATGCTGTAGGTAGGTGCATAGTTGGATGGGTGAGGAGGTGAGCAGGAGAGCTGTTGAATGATGGCTTCTAATAAACCAATTCAAGATAAAACTCCACTCTTCTGTCATTTGTTGTGCTCTCGAACATGTCCCATGCATGTTAACTTTGGTCGGTGCAGTGCTGCCCTCATCTGGACAACAACTGCTACTGTCCCAGCCCCTGCAAAATTAGAGTTCTGCATGTTTTTTGAAGGAGTTTGCATTGGCAACACATGACTGTCAGAAATGTAGTTAAGGTTAATTGGACAAGTTGATAAAAAATTGTAATCAGATGCATTTAATGTGCAAAAATCTGCATATAATTTTGTTAGCTGATGTCATCTGGTTGCTCAAACTAAAGAGGTTGTAATGTTGGTCAACCTGCTCCTCTAGCTAGAAGCAGAGTGATATGTTATTTTGAGGCAGCCAGAAAGATATTACAGTTAATTTACAGTCACCAAACTAGAACCATAGTAAGTAAGTTAAAAATTGGTGACGTTTCCCTTTAACTGTGGATGGGCACATTACAATACTATGTGCTCTTCATAAGTTATGAGTTATTATATATAAAGCATTACAATTCTAAGGAGGCCCACTCAGTCCCCCTGTGTTCATAACATATTATGAATTAAATCTGTAGACATTCATTTAACATTAACGTAGTGTGTTTTCATATTATATTTTTATAATATATTATTATAAAGCTATCCAAAAATCATATCATTCAACACCAACTCACACATTGGTCACATGCATTGTTTTCAGGAAGTATTTCTGTAATCTCGTCTGTTTCTTTCTTTTTTCAGTGAGTGTGTTGGAGATCAGTAAGCCTTCAGCATCTATAGAAAAGGAGGCCAGGAGAGCTCTTTCACCTCCAACTCCAGTGCCACTTCAACCTTCAAAGTCTCCATCACTGCCCTGCCCAGTCCCTCCAAAACCCCAGGTTCTGCCTGCCACCGCAAAACCTCCACCCCAGCCTAACTCAGCTCCAAGATCACTCTCCCCACCCACTCCAGTTCCAGTTCCCCAAAAATCTCTCTCTTGCACAAGCCCACCATCTCTCTCCAAAGCTGCCCCCCCCCTACCTGTACCAAAAACAACACAGTCCCAGAGTACAGCAGTCCCCTCGCCTCCTTTTTCATCGAGGACCACCCTGGAAAGTTCTGGTTCCAGAGCTCCAGGGATTTCTGGGCAGGCCCCTTCTTCCCAGCGAGGCCCGCCTGCCCCAGCTTTGCCTCAGGACGAGCCTCCCTGGATGGCGCTGGCCAAGAAGAAGGCGAAAGCCTGGAGCGAGATGCCCCAGATCGTTCAGTGACTGGCCCCGGTCGAATAATGACGTGAAAACAAATCCGGGCTCAAAAAAAGACCCAAGCGGGTCAGATCTGAAAGGGGGTCAACGTGGGCTGAGAGTCTGGATGAACCAGAATGCATTTGCACACACAGAGTTGTTTTCTGTTTTTTTATTGTTTGTTTATTAACCTGGCTTCAGGCTTCAGATTGGTACAGACCCTCCAATCACACTAAAGCCAGACTCTGTTTAACCTCTTCTTTATTTTTTATGTTGTACAGTCATGTTTTCTAGTCTTACTTAAAGTGGATTCATATTTTTGGTGCCTAAACGAGTGAACATACATGTAGCCTCAGTAAATATACGTTTTCATCCAAGAGAAGGAGTTTTATTTTATAAAGAGGATCCTTTATTCACAGAATAAAGAGACAAAAAAACTTTGGGATGGTGATTCATTTATTCTGTCTGAAGAATGAGTGGACAGGAGGCTGTGTTTCTGTCAGTTGCTGTGTTTCTGTGTGTGTTAATTTTAAGATGGCGGTAAATGCTCACATGTGGAGGAATGTGCAGAATCTTCATGGCCCGAGAGTAAAAGTGGGAAAACATCCAAACTAAAGCTGGAGAACAATGTGATGCACTAACCACTGCTGGTCATGAGCTCTGGTAAAAATGTGCTGATCCGCTTTTCCACAATCTGTTGTCTGTGTATCACGTTCTTTAGACAAATATATTTCTTTCAACGTGATCCACAGACAATAAACTAATGATGTCAGTTTGTGGCAACTTAATCCAGCTTTTTATTTTGTCAATGTAAATTATTATTATTTTAAATGTTCTCTTTTAAACACTTGATCTAACAGCATCCAGCAGAAATCTAACGGCTCCAAAAAGTCAGGAGTTAAGAGAAGCTATTGATAGATTGACCTTTGTGTCTTTTTAATATTTTTTTTACTGCATCATCAGTGTATTGTGTGTTATGAAACATTTTCCACTCACAACTAAGTGTGTAAATAAGCAAATCCATATACATCACTAGCCACTTGGAGAGTTTCATGGCTTCACAGTTTCCTTTCTTTTGATTAACTAAGTAATTATGTATGTTTTATGAATTCTGTTTTATTTTGTATTGCTCTTTGAGAATTGGTTGTGTACATAAAATTTTAAATGCAGTAAAGAACAAATGAAGTCACTTTTTCTGTGTTTTTATTTACTCATCTGTATCCATGCTGTGTTTCTAGTGCAAGATTTAAAAAATGTAATCTTATTAATGTGCTATAAATCACAATCAGAACATCACCGTGCGTGTGTTGTGTGTCTCATTTCTGCTGTAAGTGCAGATGAGTCCGTGTTATAATCCTCAGCAGAGGTCTATATATATATGTCTGTATAAACACAGTTTATGGAAATGTTATTGTCTCATTCCATTATTTTTATAATTAATATAATAAAAATTGCCTGTTGTTAAATCAATAACAAAAAAAAAGGTTTAGGTCACTATTTCTAGCTGCCAGATTGTAAAGTTTCATAAACAACCAACTCTTTGTACATCATCAATGATTTCATAACGTGCCTGTGTTTTCAAGATAACTAAATGACAGTCACGTTCGTTTGAGAAAATCTTGTTCTAAGAATTATAATTTGACTGTTGACTGTCTTGTAGTGGCTCAGAAACGGACTTTTATTAAATTAAAGTGCCTTAATGGTGTCTCCAGCATTTTAGTATTACATAATTGATGTTTAAGGCATAAGGCAGATTTAAAAAGGAATGGTTAAGATCAGGATATCTTGTTTGTAGTCTTATTTCTATACATGCTAGATTCTACCTTTATTATATCACATTTTTTTTGGGGGGGGGTCAAACATCTTATTATCTTTCTGAGACTTTTGCTACCACTGTGTCAACTGTGGAGTTATAATGCAAGTGTTCATGTTTGTTGCAGAAAGCAAATCAGAGCTTACTTGGTCTAAAAAAATGCAGAACAAACAATTGTTTTTACCTTTATTACTTTTAACTCGGGGAGGTTCACTTTTCGTCCCTCATCATTCAACTCACGCATCTTTCAGTGTCTTAGAGCATTACAGTTGTTCTCCAGTCACGAGTCAAGTGTTTCACCTTTTTGAATGAGGTGAGCAACTTGACACTGACAAACCCCACTTTGTTGCGTTTAACATGTTAAAGCAGGAAGGCGTCGTGCTCCAGGTACTCAGAATCAGAGGGCTGCTTAAACTCTTCAGATATGTTTTCTGGGTGAGTTAGGTAACGCCGCTGCTGCCCTACTTCTGATACACGCGCTATCACACACACATGCAGCTCCTAACTGGACCAGCCAAGATGCACGATGTGTGTGTGTCCGTGCCAAGTATCCATAGTGATGACTGCTGGGTGCTGACCTTCTCATTTGCAGGTTATATAACCAACCAACTTGGAACGAATCAGAAGCACAGGGGTGAGAAGATGAGGAGAGGAGGGGTATTAATGTCAACTTTGAACACCACAAGAGAAACCAATAACTTTTGAAGACAACAACAAAAACAAGAGCTCTGTTCATGAAAAAACAAATTCAGTCATGTCAGATAGCCTCAGTCTTTCAGCAAACGTCTCAAAACTACTGTTTTATCACTGTAGTAATGAAGTCAGGAGCAATGGAAGAAGTCATGTGATGTTGTTGTAGTGTTACAACAGGCAGGACGTGTTCGGAGCGGATGGGTCGACGAAAACTTTGAACTCAAAGGAAGGGAACCCGTTTCCTGTTTACAACTGGCAGACGCCATTTAAACCATGACCACCGACGTTCCATAACCTCAAACACTTGACAGAGAATGTCTAACATTACCAAAAGCACACATCATAAAAGAGTTGTTTACCAAAGTTTGTTCACTGAAAACAGAGGAGCGGTAGTGGCGGTTTGTGGATGGATGAGACCAAAGTGGAACTTTTTGTCCTGAATTAGAAGCGTTATGTTCGTGGTGGGGGTGGCAGGATCATGACTTGTGCTGCTTTGCTGCCTCTGGACCAGGAAGACTTGTCATCATTGATGGAGCTAGAAATTCTGGGTTTTACAAGCAAATTTTACAGGAAAATGTCAAGGTATCCAAGTGTGAGATGAAGTTCAATAGAATGTGGATCATTCAGCAAAACAGGACCCAAACACACAAGTTGTTTCAGCTTTTACTGCAAAAGAGAAGAAGGGGGGGTTACATTGGAGGGGTTACATACATTATTTTTGGATACAGCAGAGGAAGGCAAGCTGAACTTCCACGCCGGCACATCAGACACTCTGCTTTGGGTTTGTCCGGGACATCTGACCTCATTGACCTCAAAATGGAACGAAAGGTCGGATTCTCAAATTGTCATTGTTTCCATTCAAGCTGAACATTTAATCCAAAGAGTCCTCGCTGTGACTGTGGATTTCAGTTAACACAACAATGGTTTAAACCTGCTGTGAAAACTGACCTGCCTCTGCATCTGAGAGATCGGGAACTCTCTGCACAGACATTTACTGTATATGTTTACAGCTAAAGCCCTCATCAAAGTCAAACTTTCTGGTTGTTTTTCTTTCACAGTTCATAGCAGACCAGACCCTAACTGTTTCCCGTCACACGTTCTGAATTGCTGCTATTTGAACAGTTCTCATCTGTGTGAAAGCAAAATACATGCTGTTCTTCTATTTATTGGAAGTCACTCATAATCAAAGCTAACAGCTGGATTTGGGAATGTATAAGCTATGGAAGATTTAAAATGCCTAAAGATAAATCCTTTAGTTTTTGTTGCAGGACATTTCTGTTAGCATGTGGTGTATACTGGTTCATGCTTGGGTGATGTCCATCCGTGTAGTGTCCTCCAGTGTGTCTAGACTACAGTGAGTGCTGAGTATCAAAAACAGGACAGATCTCTAGTGTTTCCATCTCTAGTGTTTAGACACTAGAGATGGAAATTTACAGGTCTGAAATATGCAGGTCTCATTTAAGTTTTCAGGTCTACATTTAGAGGGATTGGGACTTGCCTAAGTAGACATTCAAAACTTTAGCAGTCCTTATGTGTAATCTGCCGTAGAACAACAATTAAAAACCAAGCCAGGAAGGGAGAGAGACACTGCTCGCTCCTAATTAGTTTGCAAAGTTGTCCCTGCATGTCTCTTTTTGAGTTTCCTGACTGACCTAAATTCACATTGCATAAACTGTCCTAATGTCTCTCCAGCATGGCTCCTCTCCTCTCTGGACATCTCTAACAGTCTGCTCATATACTCAGAGCTGTTTGAGTGCACAGCTCAAACATACTGGAGACATACTCTATGTGTGAAGAGACACTGTAACCTTCCCTGATTTAAAATCCAAAAGCCTGAACTTCTTCACATCAACAAGATTTCTTTCACACATACTCATCATCTGTGTATCAGTAACTTGTTTTGTCGTAACAAGTGTCGTTATCTTCAACA
The DNA here is from genome assembly GCA_034779795.1 of Ctenopoma multispine. Taxonomy (NCBI): domain Eukaryota; kingdom Metazoa; phylum Chordata; class Actinopteri; order Anabantiformes; family Anabantidae; genus Ctenopoma; species Ctenopoma multispine. The sequence goes on from JAUYWH010000002.1 coordinate 4,479,016, forward strand.
GTCTTTTCTTGGCTCATGTCCCTTGTGTATCCACGCGCAGGCACACTCAAACTCAAACCACCACCTCCTATCTAGTCTCTTTTTTCTCCTCAAACTACTGTGCTTAAATCTATGTCTATCAGTGGGCTGGAAAGTTTTTCCCCAAACATCCTCTATTTATAAGGATACTGACCCAGACTGGTAAATGTGCAGTAGTGCAGTATGTGTATCAACCATCGTCTCCAACCTGCTAATACTAAATGTGATGACTAACTCCCTTCTAACCCACTTTATGTAAGTTGTTTTGCTAACTGATATATAACAGCACGTACTTATGAAATGCAGCAACTCTGGTCACATTGCCAACATGCGAACGAATAAGTCAGTGTTGTTTTCATTTCCCTTGTACCCGCGTCACCCTAATTCATTCCTCTTCTTCAGTCCTTCTTAGCAGCGACATTTTTTTAACTCTCCAGTTTCACATGTCAATCTTAGTTACAACACTATCAGCATAAATTACAGTAAATAAAACTGGCTTCTAAGGGATTGATTAAAATCTCACAGTAAGCAGAAGCTAACATAAGGGCCAGATCACTCGAGTTTGATGTTTTTCAAGATATTTCTACAAAAAAAAATATTCAGAAAAGATTACAGGCTGTCGCTAAAACACTTTTGTTAGTAGAGTAAACATTCATGCATCTACAGAGGACAATGTGACCTTTTTGTCTTTTTTTCAGAAAGATCTTTGTAGCAGTTTTACAAAAAAGAAAAACAACCCTTTTGGTTTATTTACAAGCTGTAGCTTCAGACTGCTCTTTTGCAAACATAATGCATACTAAAGTTTAACTATAAAAAAACAGACATGTACAGAAAACATCAGAAAGATGTCAAGACATACATACATTCATCTTGTACGATTTTACCCGGACACATTTAGAGGCCATGGAGTTTTACAGGACAACCTTTAAAAGAAGCAGGCCATGTAACACATTAAGATTTTTAGGAGGCCTAATAGTTAGCAAAGCACATTATGCCGCAGAAAATTTAGACAGAGAGACCAGTTGTTTAATGTTGATTTTGGCTCTAAGAAGCAGCTCAGTTTGATAGCGACATTAAATGAAGACCTCCTTCAAATAGTTCAAATATTTTTGATCTGTAAATGTTTTTAATTTACAGCTTAGCTGACAGTTAACATGATCTTATAGACATGATTTGTTGATGAAGATAGATTTTAGATTTGAAATGGGCACAAATAAAAAACACCTTTTTGAATCTCTGATGGGACACTGGTGATAAACAATATTTTTACTGTGCCTGAAATTTCACTGTCATCGTGGAAGTAACAATAGCAGGAAAATTCAAAAATTTGGAAGCACAATTTTTCTTTCCCTCTTTCTGGAAGTGCTTGAGGGAAATGCCAGAGGTAGTTATACTTCTTCAAAAGGTCAAAGGTTGAATTCTGAAAGGTCAAGATGTTAACAGGCTACACAGCCCAATCCTACTTTTGTTGCATAGCTGTAAATATCCATCTATGTCTGCATGGTCATTATTTGAACATGTAGTCACTCTGGGACGCTCTGTTAGCCCAACATGAAAAGTGCCATGTCAGTGCCAGTTTGTCAGCATGATCACAGTTATCAAGGGATTGGATTGCTACAAAAAATTATACTATCAAGCAGTAAAAACAGCTTAAACACATCCTGACCTTTAAGGATTCAGTAGCTGACACAAAGACAAATACCACTGCATTCGGAGTCACATTACAACATGCAGTTTGCTACTAAACAATGTCTTTTCTGAAATAAGCTGTAAAAAAACATGTATGGAGTCTCACTGGTGACAAAAATATTCTTCCATTTTTTTCAACAACAAAGAAAATAAAAAAATTTAGCTTTAATTGTGTTATTACATGGGTCAACCAGGATTGAAAGGGGTAAAACTTAGCACAACATTTGTAGTGGGAAAATGTATTAAACCCTGCAGTACTTTTAAGAACCAGGACTATGGTAGCTGAGTTATAGCGATGACTCTAGTTATCCTAATCCTACACAGACAGTCAAGTAAAGCATGGTCTTACACTGGGATATGAACTTGTGCTGTATTGTTCAGAGCTAGCTGAAAATATTAATAACACTCTCATGTCTCTATGCTAAATATGAAGCTACAATCTGCAGCAGGTTAGCTTAAGTTAGCATAGAGAGTAGAAGCGTAGTAGAAGAGAAGCTGCCTTCCAATACTCATTTCACAAATTAATACCTTAAGATAAATACTTGGTTTAAAAAAAAGCATATAAACAGCAAGTTGTACTTTCAGTGGAGGTTATATGTTGAGCTAAGCTAACTGTCTGCTAGTGCTAGTGTTGTATTTAGTGTATGTACAGTAGACATGAGAGTGGTATTAATTACGTCATTTAATTCTCTGCAAGAAACCACATTAGCATACAAACGTTTTGTGTTTAGAGTGACTAGCTCGGAATGATTTTAATGCTCCTAATTAAACTGATAAAAGAGAGTAAGTAACCTTTTGTTTGCAGTTTTAGCATTCACAAGGAACAATTACATCATATTCTAATTAAAATAGTTTGATGAGATTATTACAAACAAACTACTGTTATGTGATACTACAAATATTTTGGATTGCTTAAATAATCAAGTTGGGATCTGTTTAAAATGTACATATGCACATTTGTTTGTTCTTTATAAATATTGTATAGAGAACTCCAGGTTTTCACACATTACATTATCCTCATTGCCACTGCAGGTTATACATCAATGAGAACACGGAAGAAGTCTAACTTAAGGCACTAATACTGCTGCCACAAATGAACAATAACTCACAGATATCAGTTTTAAGCCAGAATCAATCTTGGTATCACACTTAAATTTACATACGCAACACTTTCAAATTAATAAATAAATAAAACAGTGGATGTGCTTTTACCAATTTTTACAAATTGTCAAAATAATTGGAATTGATGTGTTTTCATTGTGGATAGATTGTCCCTTTACTTTAAGCTATTTACGTAAATCGGGAAATAAATTTGTCCTAGACTCTGAAATACTTCTATGTGATATATTTTCCTTTCCTGCCCACTTGGACCTAGCTAGTCACAAACTCTTAGTGGTTATATTAGTGGACTAATTATTTTATATGTGGTAGACAGATGCTTGATGGTTATTTTTAGTCTTGTACTTGTTATTTAAAATATATTTAGGGATGCACTTGGGTCATTAGACAATAAATTATAATCCAATAAATAAAGTACTTTATATGTCATATTCATTGTCACACTGTAATTATCTGGGAGAGGTGACATTTCAAATATGCACCAAAACAATATCCATAAATTTCTGTTGGAAATAAAAGTGTGACATTACACATTATTACCAGTTTTCCATCCATCAGCAGTACACGGCTTTGTCCCTTTCAGTACCAATTAATAGTTGTGATGATTTGACATGACACTCCCTGTGCTATTACACACTAAATAAAGTGACAAATACTCTAGTGAGTGAAGAAATTAATACAATATAAAGAACCTGACTGACATGAAACATAAGAAACACATCTGGAAAAAATGAAAGATTTTGCAAAGCTCAAAAATCTCTTTCCAGAGATGAGCTTTTGCCATGTCAAAACAGTCATCACCAAGGCCTCAATATTCTCAAAATGTGTTTCTATTGTTTAATTTCTGTTTATACTGTTGTGAAAAACCTGCTGTGCTTACATGTTAAGTATTTCCACCCCATGTTTTTTTACTGTGAAAAGAAGGCACTGGCCTTTACTAAATGCCATCTCTACATCTCACTCAAATGAACGGAGATCTGCCAATAGACTTACAGTTAGGAATTGTTTACCAATTTACCCATTAGAAGATTTAACTTAATTAAGTCTAAATACTTGACGCCTGCCAAGCTTGAAATAAATAAACTGAGGCCTGTTTGCATTGTTTTGTCCCTTATTTAAAGTGAAAGTGCAAAACAGGAATAAATACTAAATAAATACACTTAGGAGATAATAGGAGACAGTTGGGGAATCAAAGTCAACATAGTCCAGATTATGACAGGCCAAAAAATCACTACATAGATATGGGTCAGGTTTTAGTTATCCCTACATCAGCTCCACTTTGTTACCCCTGGACTGTGTAAATGGTGTTTTCTTTTGTGACCTTTAAATTATTGGGCTTTGGGCTTCAGATTTAGGAGATAATTACTGCTAATGTTTAAGGAAAGGTGTCAAAAGTTAGGAAAAAAAAGCCTTTGGAAAGCAAGCAGCTTAGCATCTCTTTCTGTGAAATGTAAACAATGTCACTGCATGCATAAATAATGACAAAAATAAATAACAGAGGAAATCCACAAAAAAAAATAAAAAAATGGATGAATGAAACACAAGCCTTAAAGCACACTGATGTTAAGGTTCAGTCCATTGTTTTTCAGCTGGATGAGACGCGGACAGAAATGGAAGGAATCTGTTAATATTGTAAAAGTTATGGTAAAGGTTTATCAGTAGATGTCTACACTCAATAAAGGACATACCATTTGCAGAGATTATCGGTCAATCAATAATACCTAATCAGTATTATTATCATTAATCACTTAGGTATAGTGAGTGTAGAAGGCAAATTCATAGTTTGGAATTTACACTTAAAAAACATTCAGGATGGGAGGGGACAGTGCTGCTGATTTGATGCTTCTGAACTTGGGAATTGGCTTCGTCTTTTGGAAAGATCACTCTAATTTTTCAGAATCTGAGATTGCACTGAGATACATATGCAAAGTGTTTTTTGTCCTTTTGGGTTTTTTTTTTTTTTGGTGTATGCAGGAGAAGCGGAGAACTGCATAAATTGAGAGGGTCCAAAAGGCAACAGTGGAAGATGGACTGATGAAGTCATCTCAGCACACCAGCTTATTGCTGTACACTAGTATTTAGACAAAAACATAAACAGAGCTTGTGCGCATTAATCTTAATACAATGACATCCGATGTTATAACGGAAGCTGATGATCCTGTAACCCAAATCTGGTCACTTTTATTTTTGCTGATTTTAATGGAAATCAGCAAACACATAGGTTAAGTGTACAGTTCTGCATTGCTGGTTTTCCATAAAGTGTGACGAGAACACTGGAAGATATCTATTCATTCAGATCTATGTCATCTTTGCTTGATGTGTAGGTGAAATGCAGCAGTGCTTTGTGTCAGAGACAGCGGAAGGAGTAACATCAATGTCAGTTCTTTGTGCATTAGAAGAAAGATCAACAGGTCAACTGCTGCTTTCGTGCACTGGCTGCAGACAGTGTAGGGAGAACGTGGTTACTGCATTTTGGTAGCTGAATGTTTGTGGACAGCATGTCACCGGTGTCTGCTCTGGGTCATGAAGAGCAGCACCTTGCGGATGCCGCTGAGACGGTCTTTCAGAGAAGTGAGGGCCAGGAACGGCAGCTGGGCCCGGCCCTCTAACGGAAGAACAGCTAACAACCACCAACACCATGACGGACCATTAGGACTGGCCTGAAGGGAGACAAAGACATAAAGACCTGGTGTAAGAAGTGAAATAATCTGTAAGAAGAGGCCTGACGATTTCAAGCTGGGTCATAAATTGTGACGCAGACTTTATGCTCGCCATCTATCACTAAGTATTAATGAGAGAAAATAATAGTGGTTAAAAAACCCAAGCTGGAAAATGTTTTCCTTTATTTTTTATGTAAAAGCATTTGTCAAAAATTGCATATTTTAGAGGATGCTATATGGATGATATAAAGAATCATGATAGATAAAAAGACATTTCCTAAATCAGTAAATGCAAATTGCAAAGAATCATGAGACAGATTTTAAAGGAGAATGAATGTATAACTCTGTAAATCCTGTGTGTTGTTGTACCTGAAGTTCAGAGTCTTTCTCAGGCATGGGTCCAAAGTGTCCTTCAATGCGTTCCTTCTGCTCAGCCTTCAGGGAGTTCACCCAAACCAGGGCCTGGTCATACACCGCATCGTGCAGAGACTGTAGCTCATGTTCTGCTACACCCTCCACCTACACACACACACACACAGGTTAACATCTTCTGGTAATTCTTTATTTACTGCATTTCTCCTATTTCATCATCTCTACAGCTCCCAGCTACACTTCACTATATCACTTTGATATCTTTTTATACGTATAAATCACATTTGCTACATCTGTCCAGACCTCCCTCCTGTCTTCACTTTTCTCTTTCCCACCCCATCCTACCTTAACATCTTCGAGGTACTCTATATCAGCTGTATTGTATCCATCCCTCTCGCTGGGCTGAATGACTTTAAACCTCCGTCTGCCGATGGTGTCTACCACTGAGCGGCCGTCGGAGAAGAACCTCACATCACGGATCTCCAACAAGCAGCCGTAGTGTGCAAACCTGGAGGCGGGAGACACCAGTATTACACTTCCTGGATACATACTCTGACGCTCACATATTAAACACATAGTTACAACCTAGCACTGACCCTTTGAGGTTGTCTCCCAGACACATGCCAAAGCAGTTGGTTCCCGTCTCCATGCAACGGCGAATCATCAGTCTGTAGCAAGGCTCGAAGATATGGAGAGGACACGGCACAGTGGGGAAGGCCATGGTGCACACGAATATAGGCACATTCTTGTTAAGACTAAAGAGAGAAACACAAAATAAGGAAGCGTTCAAGAATGAACTTTTCAGCAAACATGAATGAGAAGAAAATAAAAACTTTAGCATCTACAATTGAACTAACTGCTGGGCACCCTCCATCTGCACCATTAATTAAAGCTAAGCTTACTGTGAGAGTGAATCGGTTTAACAGCAGTTATTTATTGGTATTATTAACAAGTTAGTGTCAGCCTGTAGGAAAGTGATACTTGATGCCTGACATGACATCAGTGTGTCAGAGGAGTTATCTACTCTGGGTTAGTAGGTCAAACAACAGAGGAGGACATTCACGTCGCATGTTACATTAATTGCAAACCACAATCTATGATAAAAAATGGAGCACACAAAAAAAGAATAACGTGATAGTAAGAAAGTTACCAACTTACTTAGAGAGCTCAGCCATCTCCTCCTGATGGATTTTCTGTCTTTCCATGAGCTCAGAAGGAAGATACCTAGATATCAGGTTCTCCATTAATACTGTCTTACAGTACTGCCTCTTGACCAGGTACTGGAGAGGAGAAAGTGTTACACATACGTTAACAGTAACACAACCATAGAAATACTGAGTTTGTGACGCTCATGTTAAGTCCTGCTCTTGATCTGTGACGTAACATCATCTTATTTGTGCATGATTCCGGTTTCTAGGTATGCATCAACCTGATACACCAGATCCATATCAGCCCTCGTTAGTGACCTCGTTAACCAGCCCAAATTAAACCCAGTGCCTGTGTCAGTTGTCAGCTACCTTCATTCAACATGTCACATCACAGACTCAACTTTTATTTCTGATGCCATGTTACCTCCTGTACAAATACTGTGACGTACACAGATTTTTAATTTGGGGAAAAAGATGGTGCTGTAGGGGAGAATTTCACCGCGTACCTCAGACAGCTCTTCTTTGCAGAGAGGACACTTTGGGTTGTGGTCCAGACACCTCTCCAGACACTGAAGACAGAAGGTGTGACCACACTGCGTCGTCACTGGCTCATAGAACAGTCTGTATGGGAAACACACGCATGCACTGTTAAACCAGTGACAGACGACTGAAAGACACAAATAAAACTCTGGTCAAATAGAACATTTGTAGGATTAAAAATGAAATAATAATGTAGGACTGGAGCCACACTGGTAAAAAAATCTCGACTAGCTTTTTCCAGAGCCAAATACAATCTTTAAACAAAAGGTTGGCAACAATCCCAGTGTTGCAAAGCACTCCCATGTACAACTGATACAACTTGATGTGGTTAAAAGCAAATAAATGAACCTTTAGTTCATATTTTGTCAAGGTTTAGGTTGTTTGTTAGTGCAGTCTGATCCCACACAGGCTACTTGCCAAAGAGCCAAACAGGATTTATTCTCTTCTTACAGCCTGTATTTCCACACATGGATCTCCTAAAAACTACTCTCTCCATACCATTCTCTGCAGGCTCGTAACTAGATATATAAACTGATTTGTTGGATGACTGCTTCTAAACTTTAAGGGCTGTACCAAGCATTAAAGTAAATCTCACCTCATACAAAGAGAGCACTCCAGATCTGTTGCATCCAAGATGTCACCAACCACGGAGCTCAATGAATCAGTCACGTTTGATGGCTCTAAATGGAGAGAGCATGCGACAGTTAGTTAGACACCAAAGTTGCCAATAGTTGCTGTGTGCTTGTGCACAGTTAACACCCTCCAACAGCTCACCAGAATGGGCTCTCTTGTGGTGGCTGCTCCTCCCCCGCCCTGGATCCTCCACGTCCTCCTCTGTGCGCCGTCGTTTCCGTTTAAGAAGAAAACAGTGGCCCTGCCCTCTGATGTCCGGCTTCACCTGACCTTTGACCTCGCATCCTTCTGATTTCTCAGGTGCAGGAGGAGTAGCAGTGAGGCTCTGAGGGAAGAAGATGATGGAAGAATGAGGATAATGAAAACTCGTGTCTCGTCTTGTTTTACTTCTACTGAGCTGACCGTCGGGGGCTGAGGACGTCGCCTACCTGGAAGCGAGCACTGATGTTGCTTTTGATGTGTGCCCTGGAAGACAGCATATTGGAGTAGTCTGAGATGTGTTCAGGGACCTGATCTGTGACTGGAGCCAGGAGGTCACTGAGGAGCTGAGGGGAGACAACCAACAACTTGAAAGCAACAGTAGGGGAGAGAATGATTTAATAAAGATCTAATACATTCATTATAAATGTATGTGGATCTAATGTTGGATTTACCCTTTGAGCTTCGGTCTCGGCCACTTTACAGTCCGGCTCTATGGACAGACAGACCAGGTACTCTTTCAGAGCCTCCTCCGTCCTGCCCAACGACACCAGGGCCTGGGCTTTACGAACATAACCCTGTAGCCAGGGAGAAGATACATTTTTTTGTAACTATATGAAAGCTTTTTGCTTTCGAAGCTGTTCATCACATATCTGTTTGTCATGACGAAGCCACAGTTTGTGTACCATACCTTGGACCAGTGAGGCCTAAGTCTGCAGGACATCTCAGCCTCTCTCAGAGCCTTTTCATAGTTTTTCAGACTGGAGTGGATCTGGGAGCGATTACTGAACAGTATGTGGTCCATGGGTGCTGGGGAGGAATAAATCCATTAATCATAAATTATTGTATAAAAAAATTTCCAGTGATGATGCGTTTAAAATCTTTCAAAAAATGTTTGCTCAAATGTGATATTTTGCTGCTTTTCTGTGGACCAACAACCTACTGCCTCATTTGTTCATTAATTACTCCTGTATCAGAATGGTGATCTATTAGTTGACATTATTATGAAACTACATACATACTCAAGAGAGTACGATTCACAACCTCTCCTTACAACTGTGTCCCAACCTGCTGCGGAGAAAAAAGAATCCATGGTCGCCGCTTAACAAGCTGACTTCAGTTGTGATATAAGGTTTCAAGTTGTATGACAGAAGGAATGTTTACAATGGATCAGTTTCCACATTACAAAATGTGTTATGAAAAAACAGCGCCTTACAAAACCACGCAGCACTATCAAGGTCACCCACATTCCTGGTTTCATAACTATAAAAACTTATGCAAATTGCAGTTCGCCCAGTGGGAATCAGAAGAAAATATGTTACTGGTGTTTGAGACAGGTAGTAAATCATTCACTTACACATAAACAGAAATGCAAATACAGGAGGTTCCCTGAGCCAAAATGACACTTAAAAAAAGCAGCATATGATGAAGTAGGACAGAAGAACCATTGTTTAGCACAGGATGCTTATAACCCTGTATTATTTTTTGCACAGAGAAGCTTTGTTATGTATGCTTGTGCGTGCGTGCGTGCACACACACACACACACACACACACACACACCCAGAGCTAATTATAACTCTGAGGACACTGTACTGACTTGCATTAACTTCCTGGAGGTTTGCCCTAAACGTAACCATAACGCATGCCTAAACACAGACTTCATCCTCAATCTTAACCTAGATCCAACTCTATAATTAACTCTAAAATGATGTGTTAACCCTAAAATAAGAGGCTAACTCTGTCATGAGCACACGTGACGTGAATCCCCACATTTGACTGTTAAACGGTGACATGAATGCACGGCATGCACACACTTACTGAGTAAGTAGGTAAGTAAGTACAGATTGTGCATGTGCTACCCCTGTTTGACTTGGCTGAAATCTGGTTCACATGCTAATTTGCACAGACGCTTTAGTTAAGCAGGTGTTCCATTATGAGTTTAGTGCCTTTAGTTAACAAGCCAGAATGAGGCAGGATGACACAGTTAATGGGGCAGCCGTTCAACCATCCACCATCAAAGATTAACATCCTCTACAGGCCAGTTCTACAAGTGATTACAAGTCAGACTTTCCTAAATAAGACTGTTATGTCAACCTTTGTTAATCATTACATGTATTCATAATGCAGAATCACTTTTAGTAACACCCTGCTACACACTCAGACCTGCCTCAAACAACCAAGGACAAGCCGTTCTATTACTGTGGGAGCTAACAAGGTCAACAATTGTTGGCATCTTTGCAGCTCCACTGCAGCAGCTGGCTTAATAAATGCTCTACTGGAGGACTCCACCTTCTGCAGAGATGTTGGCGTGGCCGACAAATTAATGCGCAATTCAAATCAATGTCTCTATTAGTTGGTACGTGATCAGCCAGGAAAACAATATGTGCATCTCAGAGGAGTCAACGGTGAGGGAAACGAGTAGCTGCCAAACTTACCCAGCCAGCCTGCTTAGAGCCTGAGCTGCTCCAGCACAGCAGAGCAAAGTCAAATGAGGTCAGGCCAAGTGTTGCAGTCATATAAGACTGTTCTGCCTGCACTAGAGGAGTCTCTCCACTTCAACAGTGCACCGACAGCACCGCAGAGTCTGGTGTTCTGCACATACAACACTCACTTCATTAGCATTAGGAATCTAACGCCTCAGTGGCAGGAAGCACAGCTGATTTTATGTAGTCAGCTTCATGTATAAACTTTATTATTATTATTAATATGTAATATCTGTATTAATATATTCTCCATTTGTGGATAAATCCGTACCTATGACCCCTGTCTGGGGGTCACAGTGCACCTGTTTCATCTCCACCTCTCTCTCTATATGTAACTTGTGCATCTTTTTGCTGACCTGCAGTAATACCCTTGACCCACATTTGCCTGAATCATTGTTTGACGTTACACAATGAGGAGGGGGGGGGGGACTTACGTGCTTACGCAATGTTTGGTCCACTGACCCAGCCTACATAACCCTGTTATCCAACACATGGTGATACGGCTCAGATGCCAGCAGAGAGGCAGTAGCTGCGGCAGAGTGTGCCACTGTCACACACACACACACACACACACACACACACACACACACACACACACACACACACACACACACACACACAC